>JBAMJV010009354.1:0-83851 GCA_037951105.1 Echinarachnius parma
AAATGTATTTTTCCGGGCCTACTTTTCAAGCTTGCCTGCATTGAAAATAACACTCTGAAACTTAGTTTGCATTGAACACTATGCACATTCTCGGGGTCTCTTTTTATAATGTTCGGGGCAAGAGAAGCAACAACATGAATATAGACAATGTATCATGTACGTAGGTATTGATTTTGCCGTCGTACTGGGGGGGGGGGGGGGGGGGGGGGGGTAGGGGCGCACATGGGGAAGATATGCCCCGTTTAATTGCGGTGCACCCCCCCCCCCCCTCCCATAGCTACGCCACAATGGTCACTTTGATATATTGGGACAGAGTGTTTCTATTGACATCACATGTAATGTATGTCTGAAGACAAATTTATTGACCTCTAGATGTTCTTCAATCATATATAAGCCCACGGCCTTGCATTACACACGTGTCAAGGCATACAAATTATTCATTGTAGAAGCACTATTCTGTCGAATCCACGTCATGACGTGTCTTGTAAAGTGATCATAACGTTTGATACTTTCTGTTTATTCTTTCTCCTTTCCTTATAGTGATTTTGAATATTAAAATCTTAATGCAGTATTTGATACAAGATAACAAACTAATTGAATGTACAAGCAACGAAGAAACAAACAAATTCGTATGGGAGAGAATTGTAATAGAGTAAACTTGTAAAGGTGGAATTAGCAAAGAGGCATCCATAACAAAAAAAAAAAACATATAGGTGCAACAACCCCCCCCCCCCCCCCCCCCCCCCCTCCTTACATCGAACACCCATCCCCCTCCCCCTCCGGCCCTCAGCCACACCACTTCGCCCAAGATCACGCCCAACAAAAACACCCACGGCTTTCAGAATCCTCTCCACCATTCCTTGCATTCAGCTCTGAGACCCTCGCCCGTGACTGCCCGCTAAGACTAATAGAAGCACGGAGGGGGTTCTGCGCAGCTCACGCCGCGACCAGGGTACGTTCCTTTCGAGGCACGACCGGGCTGGACCCCCGAGAAAGCCACCGCAGCGTTCCCCTTACAATCTCCTTCTTGTCGCGTGGCAAACTGACTGCGCATGCATAGATGTAGGAATTGTTTTGCGTAATCCAATATTCAATTGCCGTAGTGATTTTAATTCAACACAAGAAGAACAGTGACATAGCTAAGACGGAGCAGTGGGGGATATTCCATTTCATTTTATATCATTTATTCAACCATAAACAAAAATACAACAAATTAAAAAATCCCTCCTTCTTGGAGGGAATTCGTGCCCCTCTATTATAATACCCCCCCCCCCCCCGGAGAGGACATACATACTAAATAATTGATTGAAAAATTACAATAAAATGACTAACTACATTCTGACAATAAGCTGAATTAGTAAATACATAAATTAATAACTGAACAGACATGATCAATGAATGAATTAATTAATTAATTAATACATGAATGACTGACTGACTGAATGAATGAATGAATGAATGAATTAAACAAAATACATTAATTGATTAATTAATTAATAAATGAATAAATAAGGAAACTAAATAAATGCATGCATGATTAATTTACAAATACATACAAAATTATTGAATAAATTAAGCAAAAATTAATAAATAAGTAAATAATAATGAATAACTGAATAAACATAAATTAAACTAATGAACAATGAATACATGAATGAATGAATAAATCAATAAATATATATATTATAACTGAATAAAGCAAATTAATAAGTGCACCACACACACTTGCGTGCACACAGTGTGTATGTATGTCACACATACGTGCAAATACGTGGAAGTACTGTCTAAGGTTTTCGTACCAGTTACGGAAGACAGAGCTGATAACAAAAGCCATGTCGTGGTAGAATGTTTGCTCTGCCTTCCTTCCCGTTAGTGGCACGTGTACCCATTACTGCCACGTATGGTTACGTATCACCACCTATTGCCACGAATTAGCCAATAAATTGTTATCCAATAGCCGCGTTTCATTGCCTTCCACGCAACATGCCAATACGTGGCTCTTACGGGGAAGGCTTTGCGAGATTGTGTGACTGGTACATACGTCTTATATCAAGCCCCTCGCGCTATGCGTGGCACAACTACGTGAACTGAGCGAACATCGTGAGCGAAGCGAACTTGCAGCCCGAGCGCTTTGCGCGAGCCAGTCAATCCCGTTGATCCAGTGCAGTGCAACAGTCGAAATGGAACTATCACAGCACGTGTAGAATATCCCAGCCGTGTAGAGCCTTGACTAAAGGCTATGACATATAAGAGAACTTCACCTTCCAATATTTGAAGTGCAATTACCGGTACCAATTTGCGCGGGAAATTTGAACTGATTGCTACATCCGGGGTTGCGGGTTCCCGCGTGTATGTGACTTGTCTGCGTGGTACATGACTACATAGTGGGGAACCCCTATGTCACCGCGTCATCAAACTTTATAGTTATTATCATAGGTGACGTTGATAGTGAGTGGGCAAGGGGGAGGGGGTAACCCCCCCCCCCCCCCCCCCACACACACACACCTCCCACCCTACCCCAACACTCCTGCACTCACTGCAGCCACATGCACACACATGCCGTGTAATATTTGTACCCTCCCTCAGATTTACACTTCCTTCTGCATGTTCTGGGAAAATGATGGATATAAAAAGCCAGACAACGCTTAAGTTTGTATTTGTACATAACTGAAAGAGGCGCCCCAAGTGTAAAAATGTTGTCCTCTTTCATTTACCTGTAGATTGTGGGGAGTGTGGATTTGCTAATGTCTGTAATTATAACTACATGTATCATTAAATGTTGTGACGACACATTAAGTCATTTACAGCCAAAATAAGAACTTGGATCCGAAGGAGGTGATGAGGATGATGGTGATGATGAATCACGCGAACAGTTGAGGGTTATCATGGTTATCAGTCATCGTAGAATGGGAAGGGCAAGGGTGGACCACAGCCATTAAAGGGCAACTCAAATGTGTCAATGGTTATCTAAGACTATAGTCCTGAAAGAGGTTTGAAGTAGTTAAATAAAGGAGACTAAACCGGGTTCAAAATATAAATAATAATGGTAAAAATGAATGATGGTCTTAAAGGGATCTAGTAACTTTGTTGAGATGTGCAAAAACTGATGAATGGTTGATGCAATGTATACTGTTGTTATCTCATATGTCCTCAGGGTATTGTGTGAAAATTTCAGGTCAAATGGACAATGTATGGCCAAGTAATGAGCGAAAATGCAAAGTGATATTGGGTGATATTCACCAACTCACTGCATTCACTTTGTACAGGGATGAAAATCTCGCCCGGAGATTTTCTTATCTAAATACTTCAATCATACATATCTTTGTAATGAAAGGGAAATTTGAAAAACCGAAAGCTGTCCCATGATTTTATTGTTAATACGAATACAACAAGGTATAAAGGAACCGCTAGAATTACAATTTTATTTTGAGGATTTGGACAATGTTACTAAGTCCCTTTAATGATTGTAATGATGATGAAACAAATTGTTATGGCAACAATAATGTCAGGAACTATGATGATAATTATGATGAAACTGATGCTGCTGATGCTGCTCTCTGCTGCTGCTCCTGTTGCTGCTGATGATGATGTTGTTGATGATGATGAAGATGATTATGATGATGATGATGATGATGATGATGATGATGATGATGATGACGATGATGCTGCTGCTGATGATGATGATGATGTTGTTGATGATGATGATGATGCTAATACAGATTATAGCTGGAGACAATAATGATACTTTGATGTAATAGCAGGTATAATGTAGGCATATGTGATATCCATTATTAGTAAGGTTTAAACCTTGATTAAATTATATTTCAAATAATAACTTTAATTTTCACCAATTAAATTAGATAACAACCAACACAAAATAAGAGAGTGTCTGATGTTTTGTTTTTATAAATTTGACCACTCCCGTGTAATATGAAATTAAAATAGACCAAAAATAAGTTTCGGTATTAAACGCACACCAGGTGAAAGGCAGACCCGTAACAATGATGATAATAATAATATTTCTATTACATTGTATTAATTACAAGCTGAAAATATTTTTGGGTGCACTATTCTATAAAGAGGAACGATTGCTAATTGATTCATTACTCTATGGAAATTGTCTATTTAACGCTTGATTGCAAAATCCATGTTCGCATGCATTTTCAGTACTCTAGTAAATTTAACGCACTCCCAATTTAACTAAAGCTCCGCACTGGAAGCCCCTGGAAATAATCGAATTAGCGATTTGGGTGATTAAACGGGGATCAAATCTATACCCCTCGAACACCTGAGGATTAAGCCGATGGTGGCGGGGCGGTGTAAGCCCGGAATACGCCGGCTGATCCACCCCGCGCCTGATTCACTCACTCCGGCAATTAACGCGTGCCTATTTTTAAAAGCACGGTCTCTCCCCGGCAGCTTTAGGCTGATTATTCGACGCTTAACGGGTTATTTTGTCATCCCTCAACCACGCCTCTTCATTAGGCTAAATATTATCTCTTATCTCTATACTGCTCATCTCTAATAGTCTACAGTAATCACCTATATTAGTATCCACCGATCGGCTCTATTACTATTAGGCTACGCTGTAATATCCACCTCTTTTAATATAATATTCTAATCAGTTCTATTACCATTTAATACTCATCGTGGTAACTCTATTATACTGATCTCATTAGCTATCCCGTGTTACACTCATGTGTTCATTAGCATGTTCAAGTGATGTCACTATTACAAGGTGGTTCACCGAGCGGTCATGAACGTATGTTAAAGTAAAATAAAAGCGAGAAAAGTATGTCGAGTGGAAAGTAGATCATTTGAATCTGAATTAAAGTTTTAAACAAAATAATGTTCACACCAACATCGAATTGTTTTGTTTTAAAGAACCTGCAATTAAAATAAATACTTAATACTAAATAAAGACAGTTATAGTAATGATGACAATTTTAAATATGGTAAGTACTGTATAATATTATTGATACAAATAGTCATCATAACCATCATCAGCAGCATCATAATCATTCTTATTATTATCGTCACCATCATCATCTTCATTATCATCATCATCATCATCATCATCATCATCATCATCATCATCATCATCATCATTATCTTCATTATAATTATCATTATCATCATCGTCATCATCATCATCATCATCATCATCATCATCAGCAGCAGCAGCAGCAGCAGCAGCAGCACCATCATCATCATCATCAGCACCATCATCATCATCATCATCATCATCATCATAGTTACCATCGTCTTTAATTTTCGATTGTGTATCATCACACAATTTGTAATTATCTGACATTATTAATAAAGATTACTCGCAGACAATGTGTGATGTTATTTCATCAACAATTGTGAAACTGCACTTCCAAGTATCCACACAGTAAATATAATAATATTGACAGAGTTTTGTCCCGTTAAACATATTTGATTTCGGTATACCTATCCATATCTTCCGGATCAGTCGTGAATGAGTATCATCCTGACAGAGAACCGTATACCGTAAAGAGAAACTGTCTCTAAATTATCTTCTTTTGCATCATGTGTCATGTGCACATAAGGGTAACTCCCGCCCTACTTTCTGGAGACATGATGCACGAAGATGAAACAAGATAAGAACAAAGCACAGATGAGTAATCTATGACATTGTATGAACGCACCTTGCCTTGGTCATTATTACATTAACCCGCTCAGTATACTGGAAAGTACGGGCCATTCATTTTGTGCACACTTACATCCACGTGACAATTAGATAGTTAACCACCCACCCATCCCCCTATCCAAATTTGTTTGGGGGGGAAATCCATCTCCGACATGGACAGAAAACTCAAATCATATAATTACTTTTTAAAAGTCATTATAATTATGATTTGAGACTAGTAAAGTGCAGTTTTTGACACTAAATTTTTATTTTGGGCGGTTTTCCATTTTTCTATTTTTCTTTCAAAATTGCCCTAGACCCACCCACCCACTTCCAAATCTTATTTGGATTTTGGAATTGTTTTACCTTTGCAAGGCCCCTAACAATGAGTCAAAACTAAACGGTCACGTATAGTATCCATGCGTACTCTCGACAGGTCGCTCCATTAAGGCAGACCTCGGGGATGTTTCACAAAGATTCAAAGTTGAACTTAACTCTGTAAGTTGGACCTAACTATTATGGAAAGCCATTTGTAGCTTTGAAATAAAACATATTCAACAACAAAAAAGTGCAAGTATGTTAACATTTCCAACGCAAAAAAGATAGCAATCATATTTTCAAGGCTCCTTAATAACAACAAAATTAACTGATTTGTATCGAACTTCATGCCTTTTCAAAAGAGCTCTTTCAACAAGTTTACAAAGAAACTAACGGCTCTCCATAATATTAAGGTCCAACTTAGAGTTAAGTTCAACTTTAAATCTTTGTGGAACACCCCCTTGTAAATATTATCCCATATCATGATACCACGGGTGCGCAATGTGGGTATTGACCGAATTGATTATACATGATGTAAATGACTGTCTTATTAACGACTGGGTTTAAGTAATGTTGTGTATTTTGTTTGTGTGTCCCCTATACAAAAGTCCAAAATTCTAAACAATCTAAACAAGGTGGACTTCCCTTGGTATAACACTCGAAGTTTAGTCATCATCATCTTCACGCGTTGTGATTCACCTAACGGTCAACATGGTCAATAGTCACCCGTTAGCTGGTTAGCGACTTCTCAATTGCATTATCATCATCAAACCATGTAAATAAAAGTGTCCAGTGTTAATTGCAATTAGATTAGTTGGGTGGTTCGCGTATTCTAACCGTTTGCAAACTATACGTTCATCATTTCCTATCGGAGGGAAATAGGGAACTAATTAATGATGGAAAGTCATACCTGCATGCATACATTCCTTTAATTATAACGTTTACTCATTCGACTCAGATAATGTTCTTGGTGTTACTGGTCATTGTGATGATTAAGACATCTTGAATTGTACATTAATGTGTGAAAACCATTTTGCCCTTGTTACATAACACATTAACTACCGTATTTGGATCAAATGATTACGTGTGTAAGAATGTTAATAGCAAAAATAACGTATTGCAGATTCCGGTGATGATAAATTGTGTCATTCTTAAAACATTTATTTTATGTTTTAGATTTTCATTGTACATTTCTTTACACACAACACATAATGGGAAGCGATACAATACGTCAGTCTGCATAAAATACATAATTAAAGCATTTTTGCATGTTTTGAATATTGCGTTCTGTTTGGGTATACCAGGAAAATTGGAGCCACCACCCTCTGGGTTTACAGTATGTAATTGTCTATTCAGCTATCATTCATTTTGTATGATTTTGAATATTGTGTTATGTTTACGTTTAGGTATACATTTTATAATTGTGCAATGATTCATATTCTGATAGAAAAACAATAAAACACACACATATTAAAGAAAAACATTATACAAGCGGTGCATGTTACAGTCATAAAGTCTTGAAACCAGTGTACTAATGATAACTCCTTAGTCTAAAAAAAACTAAATATCTCCTTGGTGTAAAAAAGCAACTCCCTCGTATAACCTTGCCCTACGATGGGTAAGATACACCAGTCGTTAAAACGAAACACTATCACTGGGTTTGGCGCCGCTGATAAATATTATAAAACGGGGTATAAATCGCCTAGCCTCGTTTTCAGGGGACAATAATAATTTTTTCAACATTGTCATTAAACCAGCATTATCTCTTTACTTTAAATCTGTAGCAAAACATCAATTTAAATGTATCATTTGAATATATTTAAATTGTCAATGTATTTTACATTTTGTTTCTTAACGTGACAAAAAGGACCAATATAATAGATGTTTTCTTTCTTTCCATTTCATTAAAAAAATTATACATTTAGTCGCTGAGGGGGAAAAGTTCAGCTTCATTGTGCAAGGCTATCAGAGCTCCATCTTGACATATCAGGCGTAAAATGGTTGTATATCTTCCTCGATGAACATGATGAACATATGCCATCCGACTCGACATCCTATTAACTGAAGGTGGCAAACCAAAATATTTAGTGGTAAAATGGAGGTATTAGTCTTGTTATTCTTAGTCTTTATGTTATAGATTTATTTTCACTCGTGTATACCATAGAGAGTTAAAATGGTGCGAAGCAAAACATGGTCGTAAATGTGTTTTTGTTTTCTATATTAATTTGATATGTTATAAGTTACTTAACCAAGAAAAGTGCTACAAGAATAGCAAGAAGGAGAAGAAGAAGAAGAAGAAGAAGAAGAAGAAGAAGAAGAAGAAGAAGAAGAAGGAGAGGAAGAAAGAGAAGAAGGAGGAGGAGGAGGAGGAGGGGACGTTGACAAAGACGAAAGGGGATCGCTCCATCTTTAATTAATCACGGCATGATTCAAACGTTGTAGAGATTCCAATTAGAAGGATCTCGAGTATAAATATAGAGTATTGACATAATATTCAATTTCTTCCATCACAACTCTCTCTTGGGCTAATAAAGATAACAGACCACCTATGCGTACTTCAAGAGACGAAGGTGAGACGTTAATAAGACATCAAAATAAATAGATAGATGCTTGGGGTGCACAAACGAGAGAGAGTGAAATAATAAACAAGGAAATGATAAAATATAACCACGATAAAGGAAATAAATAGATAAATGTCTGAGGTAAGCGAGAGAAAAGGAGAGAAAATCTGTGGTAGAGATATGAAAGGACGAGACACGGAGAAGAGAGATTGCCATATGATTGGTTAATGAGATCGGATATTGAATTGTGTGAAAATCGAATTATACCGGCCATAGCGCGAGCGAGCTCTAGTAGTTCGTATCAAACTCCGCTAGGCTTTCAGCATGTTCAGAGCGGGATGCGTGGGGAGCGCACCGGGGCTCCAGCGGCGTGGGCCCAGGTTGTTTTTCTGCTGAGATTCCGCGTGAATTAGCTTCAGCGTTGGATGCGGGACCTCAGGTATGCGTAAGGGGGCTGGATGGGTGGGTAGTTTCATCTCTTTCTATCATCTCTATCTTTCATCGCATCCGTCTGCTAAAGGTCTCTACTTTATAGATCGAAAAATAGACACACGATTACATACAGTATGGACAACATAAAATAATTATCACGGTGATTGCCCAAGAGAGAAAAGTGCGATCCTTGCAATTATGCTGAGTTATGCTGAAAGATTCTTCTGCGTAATGTGTGTAAGTTCCATATAAAGATATAAAAGAACGCTGTTTACCTAATAAAAAGGTGCACATTTTTGGTAATCACCTACTGTCCATTGATTTGTATACAATCAGAAAGCGTTCCTGAACGTTTTTCAAACTAAATCATACATAATAATCTCCATAATGAGGGAGACAATTGCCAAGTCAAAACCCATTGTATTCTTATGTTACCAATAGCTAAACAATAAGGTACAAGAGAAGTGTGAAAGTTCCAAGTGTTTTGGGTTGAATTTTGATCACTTTAATCCTTCTTAATATCAAGACACATGCAACATTTGTGCCAATCGGTACGTACAGAAAGCCAGGGGACGTGGAGAGTGACACTCAAAGCACATAACGGGTTAATGGTTTGCACGATGTTGGTATTAGTATCATCATGTGAATACTTATTAAGAAATCGAACCTAATACGACTTGGTACGTGATGGGTTAAACTAACAGTAGTACTCTGTATCGTTAACAAAGATTTGACGTAGAGAAGACGCGGAGATCCGAACTACGATTTGGTTATTACAGGGAAATGGGAGTTTCCCATTTCCCTGGTTATTAGTATCATGCTTATGGAACAATTTAACCTCATAAAACTTGGCACGTGATGGGTTAAACTAGTACACAGTTACTAGGTATATTATCGTAAACAAAGTTATGACGTAGCGTGGACGCGATGATAGGAACTCAAAGCATAGAAAGGGTTAATAGTTTGCATGATTCTGTTATTATAGGTTTTCCCGCTCAATTTTGCGAGTGTGTCATTCGAATTGATAAAAGGAGCAAACGAATTCGCGCGATTTGCGATCTCCGTGTCAAAGCAGCATTCGAATTCGTAAATAGTCGTTCAAAATCGCGTCTGAGCAAGTGAATTTGAACAAAGAGCATACCTTTTCATCAATGGTCATTCAAAATCGCACGTAGTTCACGCTGGCGCTACTGCACATTCGCGAATTCGAGTGCCCATAAATGAACTTTCGTGTCTATTCACGAAACCGTATGCGTATGCATGAATTCGTTTGCACTTATTCGGAATTTGAAAGACCGATACCAACGATTACGCGGCAATGCGTGAATTCGATCGAAAAAAGTGTAAAATTGAGCGGGAAAACCTATATTATCATGTGAATAATTATGGAGCAATTTAACCTAATGCGACTTCGTACGTGATGGGTTAACTATAGTACAGTACTCATGGTACCAGGTATCATAAAACACGTTATGGCGTAGCGTGGGCACGGAGATCCGAACTCAAAGCATAGAAAGGATTAATGTAGTTTGCATGATTTCGTTTTTACTAAAATGTGAATAATTATGAAGGAATTTTACCTATATAACGTCTAGGTACGTGAGGGATTAACTAGTACAGTACTATAGGCATCGTACACAAAGTTATGATTAGATGCATCGTGGACGCGACGATATTAAAAGAAAGTTTTTAATGTTAGTTTGCACGATTTGGTTATTAGTATCATGTGAATTGTTATGACGTTGTACGTGACGGGTTAAATAAGTGTATCGTAAACAAAGTTGCGGCGTAGCATGCCACAGCGGCTACCGTTAAGTCTGCGAATACTAAATATGTATGTGTGTATTGGGACACGTATGAAGTCAATGACATTTTTAAGAATCGGGAAGTGGACGGTTAAACAAAATACACCAGTCAGAAAATGAGATTAATTTTGATAAAGTGAGTCGGCGCAGTATGCCATAGCGGACATCGTTAAGTCTGTGGATACCAAAGATGTATGTCTTTGTAGAAAGTCAATACAATGTTTACGAATCGGGAAGTGGATGGTTAAACTAATACGCCAGTCAGAAATGAGATTCGCTAAAGTGAGATTCGTAGACACGTGGTCCTTGGAAGCCGACGGTACCTGGGGTAGTACAGACTACCGCCAGGGTGTCTGCCCGAGGGATTTACAGGGGATCAACTAGGGATTAGTGGGGATTAGTTGATCGCATGCATACCGCGCTCAACTCACGGGCACAAACTATACGTACGTGCTGACACGCAATCGTGTGCTCATGCATGGGGGGCTGGAGGTACCCCATCGCAGATACACTACATGCATAGGGTACAGTAAGGGGGTACGAGGGGGATTAAGTGGGGTATGCCTGTACGCCATGGTAGAGTGCAGTCGGGGTTAGAGGGGTGATTAAGAGGGGTGATCCGCGCGGATTTAGCGGGGAATAATACGGCTAATCTCTCGACCGGGATATCAGAAGGAAATGTAGGGGGGAAAAACGGAAATGACTTCGTAAACATGTAAACCGAACTCGATATCCGCAGTTAATTTCCCATGTAGGCTAGCCGCAATACCGAGCTCCCGGGACGAAATCTGAAACCAAAACATCCACAATTTGGATTAACGGTGATCATCGTTGCGAAGTTTTTGTCGTATCATGGGGAAGACCAGTATGCATGTTGTGACAGGGGGAAAAGGCAAACTTCGCAAGATTATAGTTTTGTTCACTAACGGTCAGTACAATATTTCAGTAATAAATGTTACACATCCTGAAATAAGATAACTAACCGAATACATTCGTACTAAGTATACAAATCGAATGTTGAAGTATACTTCATCATCATTATCATACACACAACTAAATGTTGAACTAAATATTGAAACCGCGGGTTGATTAAAAATTATCACAATTAACATAAAAATATAGACATTTAATTGAAAAGAGAACGATGTAAATTGTCAATTTGATAATTTATCAATGTATGATGTCATTAAAATTATATGGCAGCGTTTATCTAAAAGGTAAAAGTATGAATTAATTCCATATCGAGCATTTGAGTTGCTTCAAGTGTTAAACAGGACTTTAATATTTCAGGAGATTGAGCTAAAAGCGGAACAATTTCTATCTAAATATTACAAATATAAACATATTTTGTTCTCTTCGTTATTTTTTTACAAAAATAAATAAATTAACCTTCTAGCCGTGCGCCCAGGCACCAACACTTTTAATTAGAATGCCAAGGATGATCGAAGCGAAATGTCACAAGTGTCATGCAAAATTACCAAGGTGATAACTCTTTCACCCTCATGCAATCTTGTCAAAGAAATATATTCTTACGTGAAGGCTTTAAAAGATCACTCCATACCAGGGGGAAAATAATTATTTCGTAAAAAATTGTTACCAATGATGTAATTTTGTTTATAATTATGTCATATTACGAAATTGTCCTAGAACTGCTACTACTTTTGATAATAAAATATATTTATAAATAAAAATAAAAAAATCAACTAAAGAATGTTATAATATGTTAACTAGAAATAAGATACCGTAATTGAAAAAAATGGAAACGTGGTTTAAATGACATTTTCTTTTAAATAATATCAATCATAACTAATTCTCACCATGACTATTTTCCCTGCTGCTAATAGAGATGATTATTGTATCATATTAGGCACTATAGAAATGGAACTAAATAGTTATTACTTATCCCTATAAATGTTGATAATGTTGAAATCAAATTAATCAATGCTATTTAGGATGTAGAATTAAACTGAATGTTTGGTTCAGGTTTTAAAACGTTGTTGTGTCGACTGTATATGCTTGATATATTAATTACAAACGGACTTCTTTTAAAACAAAAATAGTTTCGCTTTCCAAGGCACTAGTTTTGCATTTTTAAATTTTTTGTTTATAGATCTAACAGTAATTGGCCTCGTTTGATCTCGACCGTGGATCGAACCTATAACAAAGCAGGATTAATTTTTCACGCGTGAAATTATGATAGTTAAATCATAGAGACAGGTTTATAATTATCCATCGATCAAGAAGGACAGCCCCTGGAAACTTGGTGAAGGCTTTAGAGAGGGACTAAGATTAGTGTTGTAATAGCATAATAATAGGGGCCGCTCTTGTATATGCCGATAAATTATAGGTACATGATTGTATATCAGGTATAACTTTGTTGCAATGTGCGCAAACAGAAGTTAGATGATCGAATTATACACTATTTTTTTACGGTCTGTGATAATTTGATGACAAATTAGTTTTGGCTGGGAAATGATCAGACATAAAAGCAAACAAAATTACAAAAAACGTGGTTTGAAGAAGCGTTACATGTAATGCTTTCATATCATACATATTAGTATTTTCGTATCTTGATGATTTTTGCGGGGAAAAACGTTGTTATTGTATACCAGGCTATTACACATACATGCATCAAATATATTTCTAAAGATTGATTATACCTCAGTCATAATTTGAGTGAATATTAGTATGATCAAGGAGGTATGATCAACGCTACTACTCAGACCTATCGAACATCCTGCGATGGACAATTTTATATAATTATTTGATCGTTATTCGTATTGCGGTTAATTTGAAGTCATACATTTATTAATTGGTTCTACATAATGTAAATTGTTACAAATATTGTGTCATTTACACATTTTAATAGCGCAAATCATAACCATTATAAATTGTTATAATTACTTGATCGTTGTTAATAATGAGGTTATTATGACGTCATAATTGTTTTTTGAATTAGTACCGTTATAAAATATTTCCATACAATGTCTAATTATTACAAATAATGCGTCATTTGTGTCTATGTTTGTGGAACATGCATCATTTTTGTAAATGTGTTCAATGCATTCATCGGACATAAGCTGTGGTGTATTTAATTGACCTATAGCCGTGCATCATCTAAAACCTACCCCGTCTTTTTTTATAATGTTTATTGGAATCGGCGAATTAGTGCATAATCCGTGTGGAAGGCCGCTAAGATATGAATCAGAGCGCTGGCAGTTAATCCCCCCTCTCCTAGCCGGCTAGTGGATGACCCCTGCCCCTGTCCTTTTCACTGATAGCCGCGGTAATGTTACTTACTATAAGCACACCTGTCTCGAATGATTGAGTCAAAATTCTCGCCCTCGGACTGTTGGGGGTGCCAAGTTTCACCCCTTTATCTCTTACATCATCGTGGTGTCATAAAAGTCATAAAAGGGAAAAGAAAACGTACTTCATATATACCTTGGATTTGAAATCAGATCTGGGCCCCGTTGCATACAAATTTATGCAATCGATTGTAAAGTTGTAATTTATTGTAAGTCAGATCACGTGACTAAATACGCAAATCTGATTGGTTGAAATGCGGAAATTTTCTGACTTGCAACTTTACAATTGATTGCATCTCCTTCTGCAACGGGGCCCTGCCCTGCTCTAAAACAAGTTTATAAACAAAATAAAATGTTGCTCTTAATCATCAATAACTTTTTGCTTGGCCTATACACGTGGACTAACTACCGTTTGTCACACTTCGATTTCATTCAATATCTAAACAGATTGCATATAATTATAGGATATGGGATTATATGGGATTATAGTTATGGTTATAAATGGGATTAAGGTTCGATTTATCATGTTTATATAATAGGGTTCGGAATCAAGTTTGAGCTGGTGTTAATGTTTTTTTCAAGCATCGTGTACGCAAATGACCAATGACTAAATGAGTGTAGATAAAGCGACCATAAACCAAGAAGCAGAGGTTAACCGGTCAGAAACGTATACATGTAAAAATGAAGACCGGTATTATGTAAGAAGTCCAGATATAAGTTCGCTCAGAAATTATAAAGGAAATGTTCAATTTGATTCGCTACATGAGGAATTATAACACCACTTGTGCAGTCACTGGCGTACTGGTGGGGGGGGGGGGGGGCGGAGGGGGGGGGGGCGGAGGGGGGCTTGGGGGGACGCTTGCTTATATCTAATTCGATACCAGTGATTGAAAAAAGGGTATTTTTTTAGACAAAATAACTCAGATTTTACTTCATGTCAAGTCAAATTTCTGTCCTAAGTATGCACCAGATTGCATAATTTCAAGTAAAACATTGCAAAAACATCCTTACCGTGCACGGACGGACACCCCCCTACCATCACACCCTCCTATCACCCTCCCCCCTCTCGGTCGCTTCGCTCCCTCGGGAATCGGTCTTGTAAACGACTGGAATACTTTGTTCATCTTGTTGTATCATACATAACGTGGCTTTTGATGCACTGTTTGAACTGTATATGTCACTTTGCGATTATCATTTTGGGGTGCATATTTGTTTTTCCAAATAAAACCTCTTTTTTCCGGTCGGTAGAATCATGACGCACTTATCCACATTATAGTGCATGTCGTCAAGTCAGAATTTCCTTTCTAGGTATGCATCAGATTGCACAGTTTCAAGTCTAAAAATGCAAAAGCTCCCTACCGTGGGAGGGGGGACACCCCCCTCCCACACCCTCCCCCCGCTCAGTCGCTTCGCTCCCTCGCAATATCCGACTGCGGATTTGGTTTTGCCCACCAAAAGGTTTTTGCTCATTACGTCACTGTGTGCAGACATCAATCAAAACCCGTTACCATGGTGAGGGTAAGAAGGGGGGCGTGGCGAACTTCAGTCAGAAAAAGCCGCCAATTATGATCCTCTCGTCAGGTATATAACTTCAACTGTATCAATTGTTGACATGTGCAAAAACTGGCAAATAGTTTATAAAATGTACACTTATGTGATCATTCTATGGTAAATTAATGTCATATGACCAAGTAATCAGCCAAAATGTAATTATTCGCTAACTCATTGTACTGACTTTGAACATAGTAATACTTATCGAGTGGATAATTAAACATCTGAAAACTGAACTGACGTCATGTCACCCGTTTTCAAGCTTATATTGGTAATGCAAATACTGTACAATGATGTATGTGAGAACCGTTAGAGTTCCGAAGTAAGTTTTGAGGATTTTGACAATGTTACTAGATCCTTTTAATTCATACTTAACTCCCTTCGTGTGATTACGTGTACACAAACGGGAGTTAATTAACACCTCTCGTTGTATTACTGTCAAAAACCCGCCCTACCAATGACAGGCTGTGAGTTGTAATAAGGATATTTCCTGCGTGAAAATGATCCGCCTCAGAATTGTACCGAGGCTTCCTATAGATAGTCTCCAGTACAGGAAAATAAGATAAGTTTCCTATTATTTTCGTCACCCATTTGAACTCCCACAATTATTCTTTTTACTCTCCACTTTATACAATTTGATCGTCTAACTTTTAGATAAAGCTTGGCCTATTTGTCGAGCTAGTTCTTATGTACGTATTTTATTACCTGGTGCTTAGCTTACCCGGTCTATAACGTCTACTAAATTTATGGTCGATAGATAATAATTGTATTCGGTTAGATATGATTTGAAACAGAGATACATGGAATATAACAATCACCTAATATAAAGCAAGAGTCTGTGTCAAGGCTAAGTTTTAACTTCTCACCTCAAATTGATTAGACCCTGTTCCTATAAATGAAAGTTATCCCATGACTGTCCTCATCTCAACGCAGTGGCGCACTTCATTTCCTCTTCTAGTCATTTGTAGGTCCCACCGCTACACGACTCAGGGAGAGTGGGGTAGCTGAAGGGAGGGTATGGGGGTAAGGGGGCAACCCCCCCCCCCCCGTGTTCCGATGCTCCATTGCTTACACTGCCCCCCCCCCCCCCCCATTCCTCTTCTTTTGTGATCAAAGTGTAACATTATACATAGTATCTAATTGTTGTCCTTAGTTAGCGGGTTGGTTGGCTGGTCGGTCGGTTATTTCGGGTATTTGTTTTTTTGTTTGCTTGTTTGTGTCTTTTTTTGTTTGTTTGTTTATACTTCTGTTTACTGACTGGTTCATTTAATAATGTACGTATAGGGCTATAATTTGTATCACTATCCGAGAGACGAACGTTAGGTAACTAGCCGCGCCGGGTTGTGTTGAAGTCTTGAAGAGCATAACGTCCTCTTGTTCGGAAACCATGCCCTCGTGTGAACCCCCCCCCCCCCCCCCCCATCCCTTGTAACTGCAAGGAACTTCTCCCCATGTTCCAACCCCGTATCTGAGTGCGCCCTTGCTAATATACGCCTACCGGCCAAGGTGGTTGGCATGGCAGAGGGACGCTGTTTCGAAGGGGGCGGGGCCATGGAACTAGATATCATGGAACTCGCGTAGAATCACCACCATAGAGTTGGTGACTCAAGTTGTAGCGCGCACAAACCCCAATCAGCGTGGATAGTCTCCGCTAGGTACTATCCATGCAATCAGCTAGCTAGAAGGGTTATCACACGCACCGAGGCAACAGGGGTTAATCACATCTAGCGTGTAGTTCTTTGGGTTAACCGTAGTAGGGTCCGTGGGTTAACACATGCCTCCCGGCTACATGTAGTTACTATATGCATTACTTCCACGCACGTGCTTCTCGATACACATCAGTGGTGATCCAGTACCATCGCATGACGGGCGTACATCCAATGCATAGCGCGTGTACACACAACACAACACCGTTTCGTTTCGTCACCCCTAGCTGAAAGTGCAAGTGCATCCAGAGATAGTGTTTTGAATCGAGTTACTAGTTCATAGTTTCAGTCTAATCGCTGATCCGCTGTAGCTGGTAACATTCGTGCCTCGAGATACACTCAGAGCATCATCATTCGAGAACCAGCTAGCTAGATAGTTGAGGGGCTTACGCTGTTAATCCCCGGATGATCCTCACCCCTCCCCCTCTACTTCACGATCACCGAATCGGATCTTCAGCTGATTGGGGTGTCGCGAGTTGCTCTTGTTTTTAAGCTGAGCGCACTTTTTCGAATTGATCAGATAGTGCAACGCCTCCCGAGGTGAAAGGTTCCACTCAGCTCCGCTCTGGTTAACTTCAAAACTTTTTTTCTCGAAAGTCAAAGGTGTTTTTACTTTTTATCGTATCCAGTTCGCGAATGTTTGGACTTATATACCCGCTGATCTTTATCTTCGCGTTACTATTTTCGATCTGGATCTCGCGACTGTTCAAATCGACAATCTTCTTCGACACTCTGCTCAAATTCAAACTTGTATCAGTTTGCTTACCAACTTTCTCTCTTGAGGACTTGGATCTTCTCCAGCGAGGTTTTTGGTTTTATTTACCATAACTTGTTCGACTCTCTTCTTCAAGTTACTTATTTAATTTTCGCAGGGAAAATTACTTGGGCAAGCAGACGCGTGAGCCAAAGTACCTGTGGTCACACGGACATACTGTATACTTGATCTTGAATTCATAATTACGGTTTGTTACATAACCCAAGAGACACGACCATGGAGCCTATGAGGAGCAGCTGCCGGTATACCGAGATGCAGCCGGTGTCGTACTACGACGGCTACCCTTCGAACGGCGACATGAACGCCTACAACGCCAACACCGCCATCAACTCCATGTACGCGAACACGGCCTACTCGCCGCACGACGTCCACTCCAGCCCCAACAACCAGGCTCGCAACGGCAGCCACTGCTACGCCAGCGACTCGGCCAGCTCCAGCCCGACGGAGAGCTGCCGCGAGGAGGACTTGGAACACGTGCTCGCGCCGGGCTTCCCCGGGCAGGGCGAGCGTCGGTGTCTGATGTGGGCGTGCAAGGCGTGCAAACGCAAGAACGTGGCCATCGACAAGAGGAAGGCAGCGACCCTGCGGGAGAGGCGGCGGCTTCGCAAGGTCAACGAGGCCTTCGAGTCGCTGAAGAGGCACACGTGTGCGAACCCGAACCAGCGTCTGCCCAAGGTGGAGATCCTCCGGAACGCCATCGAGTACATCGAGAAGCTGGAGCGGTTACTGCAGGTCGAGAAGACCAACGGCGACAGCGAGATGGACTCGGCGGAAACGAGCTCGAACACGTCAGATGCAATGGTAAGTACCCGACATCGACGTCGAGTCCTTGGTTGAACCACTATATCCTTGTTTCTAAACGATCACCTCGTCTTCCACAGTTGTGTAGTACAAGTTGTATGTATACAAGCTTGAAACTAGGCGACTCAGGCGAGTTTGATATTATTCATGAGATACAATTGTAAGTACCCGACATCGTTTCCCTAGTGGAACCACGAAAACCTTTGTTTCAGTTGTTTTTTAACCATTGAATTTAGCTGGAATAGGTGGTTTAATACGTGTTGTTTTTTTATCATCAAATTAAGATCTTATACCACAAGTTAATATTCAGAACGTTGGATGCAAGACGATTTGTAAATTGTGTAAATTGTAATGGTCATGTAAGTATGCATAATGGTATGGAATATCTATTATCACACTCTGATTGTTTCAAGTTCAGGAAACAATCATGATATCAATGAATTGAAGATAACTATCAAAATTCACCCGAAATCATGAATATGATACTCTGTTTAGACCGGGAAAATGAAGAAAAATATCAGAAACATTTCCCAAATATTATTTGTCCGAATGATGATGTTCATAGTTTTTACAATTAGTTTATTCATCTGATAAATTGAGTTTATTTTGAACAGAACTTTTCTGTAGAGTATAAATGTGATCATCATTCATTTGTGTTTACCCCCCCCCCCCCCCTGTCCCTTACAACAGAGAAATTCAAGTGAGAAAACTTTACTTTACCCGACCACTTTTTGTTGCATTTCCTCTCAATTATCTGGTCGTAAAACAACACATTATGAGCGATTACCGGAACATGCAACAATTTGTGATTAATTACTTTTACATTCCCGACAATTTGCGACTTATTACTAAAACATGTTCTGACATCACTCAAATCTACTATAATCATCACAATAATCCGATTTTGTAATTCTGAAAAAGGGGTGACTAGTTAGTAGCTCTCGCTATTGAGCCCTTTACCCATTGCCTACGGGAACAGCGTGAACTATGATATCAACCTTAATGACAAGTATAATCGTTAGGACGGAAGGGGGTAACTAAGAGGGGTAAAGGGTTTAGTCTTGCGCCCTAGGAACACCTGTAGATGCCAATGAATTATTTCCCCCTCGATCCCAACACATTTTACGGCCAATAAAAGTCGGGAAAACCAAGGCTGAAACAATGGCCATTGACGGATTTGCAGTTTCACTTTCAGTGCATCGCCTACCAGCCGATAGTGTTCCATACATTAACTACGTATGAACGGCGAAATGTTGGAGAATAGGAGGGTTAATTGCAGAAGTCTTTTTTTCCCACCGGAAATGAAATGACTGAGAGATTTCGGATTTTATGTTCAATTTGGACCATTTTGTTTGAAGGTACCGTTAAGTTTTAGGTGAGGTTTAATGGAATGAATTTAACACATTTCACTTACACAATTAACATTAATAGTCTACTTTCTTTCGGATAATCAAGGGAATTAAATATACGAGTGACAAGTTGTAAAATCCAGGAGAAAAGTAAACCTCTCCTTCCCAAAAAAGAATAAATAAAAACTACAATGTTGACAATTTATGTCGGCATGCATTATTTTGTTTGTCCCTAATTGTTATATGTAACTTAATTTTATTAGGTATGTTGTTAATGCTATTTATTATTATCACTTCGTACTCATATTTTGCACGAACAATTTATTATAAATTTATACAAGAAATGTCTTTGAATTAAATCTCCTTTAGACATGCACGCGCAACTTCTTGAACAAAATCGGGAATAAAACATGAATTTTCGTTTGAGTCCACGGTTACCTCGAAGTCAAAGTTTCTTGTCGATTTTTATTTTCTTACTGACGCACCATGAGTAATGGCACGCGCGAAAGTTTTCCAAGAGAAAAGAAAGTGAACAGAAAAAAGGGTGTTGCTATGGTGACGCGAACAGCTGAAGCAGGCGACTGTTGTAGGACTGACAAAACGTATCAAGGATGACGAGCTGAAGCAAGCGACTATATTCTGTATATAGAAGCACTGAACAAAATATGTATTAAAAAGAATAGAAATAATGAGTACCGATTGATTTCTTGTAAAAGTTGAACTTTTGGGAGAAAGGGATTTAAAATAAAGGGAAAATTACTCACGGAAATCCAAGAAAATCCTACCAATTTTGTTGCGTGTTGCCCGGTACCTCAGATGACCGCTTGTCATCAACACGTGCAGAAATTAACTTGATATAAAACAAAAGATGATCCACCATCATTATATGACCGTTATCTGTTGGATACTTTGACGAAAATTACTGTGGTCAGGTACTTATGGTTATATCGATTTTGAAAATAACCGAAATACTCAAGCACTTACATTAGCAATAGGTATCGGCAGAAGGGACTGAGTATAGGCAAGAAGCGTATATGTTCCAGCAAAGTGATGGTTTATACACTTGTAAATGTCCATTCCAAAGTACATCGAAACGGAATAAAGGCAAGTTTTATTTAGATTAAGGAAAAGTCGTTACTTCTAAATTGAAATACAGACAATACACATTGTGGAAATTATGCCGTTTATGTTATGCGTGTACTAAACTAAACATTCTTAATTTGTTAAAAATACGCCATACACATTTCTTTAAATTGATCTTATATATCAAATAAGGAAAATGCTATGCTCAAATTGGCAACAGCCGTGTCTTCTAAAATGAAACTTTATAATATCACTTTTAAGCTATTAAATATGTTTCAAATCTTATGTTATAATCCCATTCTTTATTCATAATTGTAACATTATTACAAACTTATCATTGACTGATTATATCAGGCTATGCTATGTTCAACTTGCGTTTTGTACACATGTTATAATGTTAGTGCATACAATAACTGTTAACCTTTATAAACGTTATCTACCCATTACACAAATACGGTCGGTCAACTACACATTCATTATCTGGATTAGAAACAAAATCAGTCGACTTCGGCAATAGCCTCAGCACAAGTCCCTCCCTAAGCACAGGGATAACCGTCAATGGAAGGTCATTAATTCATGCGGGTTGAGAGTAGGCTCACAAATGCATGATGATAATACATTAGTTATCATATATATGTCTTTAATGTATGGGTATGGAAAACTGATGATTGCGATATTTATGAAAACTGCACGCGATTTGAATACATTGCCTACGGGAACGTAATGGGCTATGTACACAATATATGGGCGATTCAGAATCTCGGTGCACATAAATGTGATAAGAATGATAATCATAATTTCGGAGGTAAATATCTATATTGTGATCAAAAGTTTGAAATGGATATCTTATGAAATACCAATACAGATTAACGTTCATGCGTATAAGTATACATCATATTTGTTTTAAAAACTGATAATTATGATCAATATGATAATTACACATTTATTCATAGTAAATTGTAAATAGCCTATGTTTGAATATTTATGTTCCTAGAATATTCCTACCAACAATCACTCTGCAAAATCAGCTTCCTTCGTAACATTTTTTTTTCTTTCGGTATCTCTATGTAGATACATGTATCAGGATTTAGGATTTATGACAATGACATGTACTTTTTATGGGTTTTTTGCCTGTCGCCATAGCCGTTTGCAATATTTGTGGACATCGTATTTCAAAAATCATATAATCGATCATCTGTTTTATTTCAGTGGTCAAAACTATAACTGTCTAACATCATAACCACTGGCTGACTTCACGTATTTCTTTCTTTAGTTTTGGTAATGAAATTGAAAGCGGAAGACGTCTTCCACTTTGGAATGTCCCTTGACCGTCGTTGTTCTGTCACTTTTATAATAACCCTAAATTTTGTGAAGAAAAGTGCACTTTCAAAGTACTTATTAACACAACGGCTCCCACATAGAAACTTCCGTCATGAATTTGAATGTAATCAATAAACTGTGGTGGGGATGACACAGGCACGCTTTGATATAACCGTTAATACGAATCTTCATCTTGAATTGAATTGAAGTTAAGTTTATTCCTGTTTTCCGTCATTGTTTCGCTTATTTAACAAGGTAATCTTACTCTGGGAAATGTCCATTTCGACGGACAACTTGAAGGAGACGTTTACGTCGAATATGCTTCTTTTTTAGAGCTTGGGAAGCACCAATTAACGCGGGACCATCTCATATTCAAACCATTCCCTTTGAGACTCTGAAATCCCCATGGCTTTGTTCATACCCAAGACCATACCACACCGGGTTCCCGTGGTAGGCAAGGGGTTGATATTTTTGTTGGTATGTAAAACGTTGATCAGCTCCCGAATCTCAAACATATTGAATGCAATATGTTATTCACGTATAGTGTACAACATTGCCATGATAGATACCAGTATAGTAGCACTCATCAGCACTTGTTGCAGGGAAGTTGGATTCCAAAACAACACACTCATTCAGACAGATCGCCATTTAATGACTGCCTCTTTACTGACCCCTTTCAAGCCCAAGGGCCCACTCCCTTCGGGGGAGCATGATCAGTCGGAGGGGATCGGTGGATGCAGGCTTGATATTGTACATGCTGCTTCCTAAACTTTAAAGAGGTGGTGTAAAATTTATGACATCACAGATCAATATTTTTTCGGCAATTGTTGAATTATTGAAAAGCCAGATTACAAAATAGTTAAAAGATAGTTGACACTTATAGGACAAGCTCAGAAGCTCACTCCTTTCGGGGGCACCTCGGTCGGATGTGGTCGCTGGATGCAGACTTGAAATTGTACATGCTGGTTCTCAAAAAAGTTAAAGGGGTGGTGTTCAAGTTGGTGGTACATGTACTAGACTCACGATATCCTCACAATCTTGTATCTTCAGCATGTGATTCGAAAAAAGTTCCAATATATTTGCCACTAAATGACAGTGTACTTCCCATCTCTCGGGGTTTATCAATCGAAAAGGATCCATTCGGCGGATGGGATCTTGATACTGCACATATCAGCTCTAGAAGGGGTGGCGTTAATACCTATACTAATTGTCTTTGACCTGGCCTAAATCGCAGACCTGGTCTAATTGCAAACCAATGGTCCCTCCTTGTGTTAACGGACCTCGTCCTATCACGTCCACCATCGTGTAATTACATACCTAATGGTTTTATTATTAACGATTGTCATTAGCTGAAGTTGAAGTATTTTAAGTAGTAGTGGTTCCATCATAGCATCATGTATGTTATGGTAAATGTATGTAGTTCTGAGCTCTGTGTATGTAGGCCCCATTATTTATACGTTGTGATCTTTAAAGATTGTCTTGCATAGTGATGCATCTCCGCGGTTTGCCATTTTTAACTAGGCTAGTTTTTGCGCACTCAAATAATACTGAGGCAATGTGTATTTCGTACCGTGCGCAAGGCGTTCGCAATATTGTAACGCGCTTTATGAATTACGAATCATACCACCTAAAACTTGGTATCATGGATATTGTGGATCTGAGTAGGTGTGGTGGTGGTGTTGGGAGGGGGGGGGGGGGGGGGTGCATTGTGGCTCATTGGTATTTTCACATATGTTGGTGCCATGTGGGGTAAGGTGCATGAGGTGGGGTGAGGTTAAAGTGTTCGTGGTGTGATGGGGGTAAGCCTTGTAGGTCCATGGTTGCTGCATCGTGGAATAAGATGATCAATGGGGTAGAACATCTAAAAATGATAAGGTGGGTGGAGTAGAACTGATGCAATATAGAAAGTAGATGGGTTAGTGCTAAGTGATGCACGGGGGGAAGGTTCGTAACTTCGCTGTCTTTGTTGTAGTAACTGTACAGTTGTGATATGCAACATATTGTCGCAGTGTATACATTATGAATATCTGGCTTGATCCATGGTTGGTAGTGCGTTATGGGCCCCGTTACAGAAAGACTTACAATCGATTGTAAAGTTGCAATTAATTGTAAGTCAGATCATGTGACTGAATGCGCAAATCTGATTGGTTGAAATGGGCAATTTTCTGACTTACGATTAATTGATTGTATCGATTGTATCTTTTTCTGCAACGGGCCCTGGACTGGTATATGATATGAAAATGACGGTTTGAGTTGGGCTAGATGGCGGATGGAGTTAGAATTCTTCACAGAGATTGAGAATGATAGCAAACGCCGTTGACCTTGCTGGGGGTCCCCCAGGGATAGTAACATTGGCCGCGTGGTTGCGTAGCTATGCTAATCTGTTTTTAAGTTTGAACCCTATTAGAACCGTATCATATAAAAGACTTTCGTGGTACTGAAAACATAGAATGTCCATGACATTGAGGGACTGATAATAAATAGGGGTAGAACATAGATTTATGAAGGCATGCACATAATACATCCTTCATCTGCATTCGACCAGTACATGGTGGTGAACAAACATAATTTGTTAAACATAACAAGGTAACATAATACAAAAAAATTTAAGAAAAGGAGTGTCACGGTGTTGCATCATTTGTAATGTTTTATTTAAAATTGTTTTGTTCGTATTGTTTAATTCATTATTCTGCATGCTATAAAATATTTTTTCAATTAGGCTAAACAAAGCCCAAATAAGTGTTTAATGTCCTGATCATGACATTATACGTACACATGAAACTGAAAGAGACAAAGAAGACGAACAAAAATAGTACACTGTAGTACTAGTAGTAGTAGCAGTAACAGGCCCCTATCTCCCTGCGTAATACAGAAGCGGCAGAGTCTGCAATTGTCATCCCGTTGTATTCCTTTTGTTGAGTAAGCAGTTCAGTAGTACATACATACATGCATGTAGTGCGGTCCTTAACAGCTTTAAGATAAACCATTAACCCTTGAATTATCGCTCTGGTGCCAAGCTTTAGATCTGGATCTCTGTGCCCCCCTGTCAAGCATGTGAGAGAGTTAAATGGTTTGTTCTCTAGCCTTAGCCCATCCCTTGAACTATAGAGAGCGATCCAACAAAAGTCAACTGGATTTGTAAGGGTTAATTCAAATCGCGATCTCCCCCTTTCCTGTTTTAAACGTTAAAAAGTTTGCGCCCACCATATTGGATCATCCTCCTTTAAAACGGTTTGTTCTCTTCACCCATCTCTTGGAGTACTAGCGAATGTCCCCATGATGTGCTTTAGTTTGACTAATTTACATTTTTGTTAATGAGCGCGGGAGAAGTAAAATGGCATTTGGAGGGTTAAATCCAGGGGCGTCGATCACGGGGGGGATGGGGGGGATATATCCCCCCCCCCCAATATTTGAGGTGGGGGATGGCCTGTATTATCATCCCCCCCCCCCCCCCCCCAATATTTGGGAGGGTAAAAAAAAAAAAAAAGAAGATAATTATTTCAAAAGAAATCTGATTATTAGTTTGTTTGTCAATAAGGGGTTCTTTAAATCCTAAATGGTGATCTTTTAACCTGTATTTTGTACTTTTATTCTACCTTTTAATTGTATTATGTATTGTATAGAAACCAATTAATATGTTATATTCCATGGATCTAATCTCTATGAGCTTTTCTTTCTGCCTTTATTTCACACCATCCCCTGCATAGTGTATCGCCTCGCCGCTACGCGGCTCGTGGACGATGCTCCGCATCGTCATTGGGTCAAACCCCCTGATCACCCCCCCCAACCATGAGAAGAAATCGACGCCCTTGGTTAAATCAAATCGCGATCCTAAGAAGTTTAAGAAGGTTGTACCCCATCATCCTCCTTTGAACTACAACACCCTAAATCATCAATCCCATTTGTCTTTGTTGAGTAACATTTTACTAACAATCGGCATCTTCGGGGTTGACGTCCAAATCTGTTATTATCATTTAGGTGGTTAAATTCAATCGCGATCTCCCCTACCCCCCCCCCCCCCCCCCCTCCCGCCCTCTCCCTCTCCCGCCCTTTCCACGGTATTGTTTCTCTCTCCATCTCTCTCCACTTCTTTTCATTTCTCTCTCCATTTATTCCTTCTTCCATTCAATGCAGGAATAGATTTTTAATTTTAGAGGGATACTTTTCCAATCTGTTGGATATCCAGAAATTTGTCACATAATACCCTATGGTACTTTTCGGGGCTACCTACTGATTTCAGGGGGCTATTTTGAAAATTAGGGGGCAGAATCGCCCTCAACTCCCGTGTTTTCCTTCCCTGCTTCCACTTCTCTCGCCTACTTCGTTCATGTACATTTGACTGCCTCCCCAGGCCGCAGAATGGGTGTCAAAAATTAGCCCTTCGATTTGCTGGGACGTGAACACTAACTCAATTTGGCCGCGTCAAAAGGCAAACCCATTCCCAATTCCGCGCATTGGGGGCTGGCTTTTGTCGCATATAGGTTAGATGGTTAGCATGTTAGGGGTAGGGATGTTTCCATCATGGGTTCCATTGACTGTACAACACCTAACCCCTCCCTTTACAGATTGAGTGATGTCTGGTTTATACATGATGACCTGAGGCGTGTTCATACTTTTATTATAGTTCCCACTTCATTGCAGTGGTTTACACAGTCCTTGATACAATCAGTCCGGCAATCATGATGATGTTCGATACATATGTATGCTTTACAGTATAAGCCGGGGGCGGTGTCAGTGTGAACACAATTCAAATTAATATAAACAAACATGTTTTAATTTTATATGTCAAATAAAGCTTGATGATATTTATCAAACAGTATTGGCAAGTTGTTCTTGTAATCATACGCCCACAAGTATGTCCGCTCTTCATAATACACGCTATTCGTAGCAATGCGCACAGCCTGCAGCGCCCTGAGCAGCTCGGGCTAGTGTGCTCCCCATGGAGTTGCGATGATGCACAATATAATTGCGCGGGCTTGGACTGTACTTGATGACCAAGGGGCGATAATCAGCGCTTAGAAACTCTGTATTAAGCGCTATATAAATGTCTTTTATTATTGTAATTCATTATTATGAAACATGTCTAGTTTGAGATGGCGACCCACGGTGCAGCATCCTTCTACTTGACCAGCCTGTATGTGAAGGATCTTCTCAATGCCCATGAGCCCCATGGAAGGAATGCTCCCCGGGGAATGGAGATGGTGCACACAATGTGTGCTGGTTTGCAGTGAATCATATAACTGGGGTAAAACAATAATTGTAAAGCGCTTAGAGATGATTATCAATCATATTAGGCGCTATATAAATCGAGTATATCATTATTAGTATTAAATGTTGGTGTGAACACACTCGCACTTGTCGCGGGAGCATGCGATGAATGCCCGCTTATTGATGGGCTGAGCATCGTGACATTTCTCGGGAACGGGGCCCGGTAATTAGCACCAGCTTGCGAAGAGATTTCGCGGATAAATGAAGCTGGACCGGAGCCTATTGCACCCCCTAATTTCAACCCATCAAATCAATTAAAACTGTTTTAGCACCCAGCACTGATTGGTGGACAGACATTTCAATTTAGGTCCGAGTGGGTGTAATGTTTTTGTGAGACAGGACCCTGGTTTAGCGTGCGTCAAAACGCTCCTAACCCCAGCGCCATCCTAACCTTGAGTCAGAATCTCACCGACCTTCGATCCTCATTAGCTGGAGCATGTTGAATGCAACATTTAAAGCGACCAGACAAAACGATAACAAATAATTCGTAATTAAACGAATGATAATGATTTTAGCATGTTCCCTACTAGAGTATCATCCCCATAGTGTTAATACAGGGTCCACCAGGTTCCCGTAGGCAATTGGTTAAAGTCAGAAGCGAAAGAGGTGCTAAGCTAAGACCTAAACTTAACTTAAAGTTCCATTTTCTTGAGGAAAAAATATCAATATAATGAATACCTTACTGCAAATGTATGCATTTATTTTAGTGCAAACTTGGCCTTTCTGCCGCTATTTCTGAAGTTGAATTGTATCATTAAACAATACTGTAATACTCAACTTGGATAATCACGAACGTAGCAATTCGATTTATGGGATTAAAACCCCATAATGAAAGAACAACGCCATAAACAAAGCCTCCATTTTTAGCTCATCAGCTGCGGCCAAATCCGCCAGGATTAGCGCGCGGTTTGCATGGGAAAAGTGGCGCCGTCAAAATGCAGACTTGGTTTGAGTCACGTGACCACGTAAGACCACATGACACCCACGCCCCCTCTCTTTTCCAAGGACATGCACCTCATTGCATGTTTTGTTGTTAATATTATTATTAATAATCATTCTTTATTATATACAAGATAACAAATGACAACAGAGATATTTCTATAGGATGTTTTCTGGTTGACTTTGACCCTAAATCGCGAAAAGAGATAGATCGCGCTACGCGAAAAGATTGCGCGATATATTCGTCAAGCCAAGTCAAGTAGACTGTTAACACGTTCCCATTTGACGTATAGCGATTTGTTCAAACTCTTTGTGAGTTATAAGAGAAACACGATAATACAAAAATGTAAAATTAAATGAAATATAGTATATACCCTGGAATAACCAAGGAGGTATTAGCAATTCATTGATTCCTCGTCAAGGAAAGAATGCTCGGATGGTCAGACCACACCGTTTCTGTGGTTTCTAGCATTGCAGAAACAGATGGATTTGCAATCTTTAGCTTGAACTTGTTGGTTCGGGGGAACAAATTAGCAACGACATCAATTAGAGCAAATTATTTTCCTCTTTTTCCACTCATCGACTTGACTCGCCCATCAGGAATTGTAGAAATCATAATAATGGCAATAATAAACTAACTATTTATTTGAGCTGTTTTTGATGACGGTGTTGAGAGATCTCATAATCATGATAATCGCGAATAATTATTGGGATGGACTGGGTACAAGCAATTCCGTGTAACGCGGATTACAAGACTCAATTTTAGCTGTCGATGAAATTTGGGATATATTTTGAGGTTTATGAAGATTAATTGTGTTGGTATGATTGACTAACCTGATCCTTCATCCGTCGTGTTGTTTTAACTGGGCCTAGCATAGTTTGTGCTTGGTCGATGTATACATGAATGTATGGTACACCGCTGACTAAATATCGTTGGTAGTCTGGGCTAATCCCTTTAAATCGTGTTGTTCTGTGTGTAACGGTAATTACGTTAAATAATACAATGGGAGTTTTATTCTTGTCATGGTCTGATGCATTTGTCATTTGTGTATGTTTCTTTATAACTTTAATAGTATTTTGATTTGTTTTGAGTGTTGATATTCCTGTCATGTGCGTATACAAATCGTGTAGAGTATAGGAGCACAATATTGAATGAATGAATTAATTGATAATGAAACTCACAAATTGGTAAACAGACTCTATAGTAACAGAAATAACAACAATTGCTAGAATGATTATATTTCGCCTATCACCGACGCAGATAAATATCGGATGCTAAGTGCAGAATATTAAAGTAATTTAGAATATTACATACATTTATTGTACTTGTGCTTGTCCTCCATGATACAAACCGGGCAAACAAGAATTAAATCTGAACTTTGCGACGAATTCCCGTCTCTGCGTGATCCGATGCTGAGATGCTCTCGAGAAGAGTTATCTTCTTCATCCGTGATGCCACTTCCCTAATATTGGCGAATTAAGCACCGCTAGCCTTTTTATCATCTCATTTTTGTGTTTGTTTGAAGCGTGGTATGAGCAGGACCAAGCGAGAATTAGGGTAGAGAGGAGGGGGTGGGTTAAGTTTACCTTAAAGGGAAGGGGCAGTGCCCCCTTTATGATTTGTGTTATACGTAATTGTTAATTATAATAAAAAAGGGGGCGTTATGGGAGAGAAGGGTTACCACTAGAAGTCTTCCTCTTGAGCCCCCCCCCCCCCCTTCGCTACGCCTCCTGTTATACCTTCCGAGAACATTCATGATAGTAAAAGCTGTGTGTTGTGAGCAAAGGCCCAGTGTATCGCTATGCCAGAGACAGGGTACCGTATGTATTGGATGTGTGTACCCCACACCGCGGTGTTAGACTCGACTCCAGCGCATAGCTGACAGCGCGCGCCCCGGGGAGTCCCGGCGAGAAAACGACCTCAATCACCGTCTCCCCACGCACTCCTCCAAACATTATAATGTATTATGCACCCCGCCTTCCCCCAGCTTCGCCCGGCTAGAGTAGTGTCTTCGCAGGTCGGCTTTGGGGTCCATGCACTTTTATTCCATTCAGGGAAGATTCGCTGTCAGTCGGATATCAAATACGAAGAGGGGAATAAATAACAAGGAGCAAAGTTACTGAACGAAACTACTCGTAAATTCTGACATAGTTTGCATCCAAGTTCAAAAAGTAAAGAATGTAAGGTACTGTTGATCTAGACGGATAACTATGACTACGTAAAATATATGCATACATTCATAAATAACAAATATTATTAAACATTTAATAATTACATAAGTTAATTATTCAATGCAATTTAGATTAATAAACTGATAAACGAGCAATAATTTAGATAAACACGAAATACGAAATATGCTACAATATTACAAATCATTACACCACATTTTGAAATGTTTTGAATATGTTTTTGGGAGTATTATACTTCTCGAAAAGAATCAATACTAGAATATATCTTTAATCGGCCACTTTGTTGACTTTCTATCACTTCATTTCCAACCCTTCGCTTGTATACACTGTCACCGTCCCTTCATCACGCCGATTAGTCGCCCCGATTCGAGGTTTGATGGGGCACGGTGGGGCACGGTAAATCCGCGCTGCGACCCCTAGGGCTCTTCGCTTTGCTTTGTGACTTTGTTGAGGGTTTGGGGAAGAGCGATATTTCCGAAAACAATTTTATAGCGGAAACTATCGCTATTCTAGCTGGATTTCCGATACATCTCGCTCCAGAGGGAACGGAATGATTATGGGATACAAATGAATGGAGGGGGATTCTCGCTGAGACAGGAATACATATACTTTATTTGTTATAAACTTTGCGACTTTTTTCTTCTTCAAAATACATGATCAAACATTGTATTTGTTGTCAGTTTGTTTAGTTGTCTCTAAACTGGTAAACTGGTAAACTGGTAATAGAACTGCATTGGTAAAATTATATTTACGATTGAGAACGTTTAGTACAGAATACTGAATAGTAGTTTTAAACAAATATGAATCTGTGACTGTTAGGTTATTTGCTTCGTACTTGTTATTTGTGTTGGTAATTTTTCCACCTCACCTCCTACTTAAAAAGGGAAGGTTCTATTATATCAGAATGTTTCTTCAATACGAATAATAATCAGCCGTTGGAATAATAAAAATAATAAGGGCAAATTGAAATGAAGACTATAAGCGCTATACCCCGGTCAACGGATACACACTCCAATCATGACTGCATACAAAGTGCACATTTTTCACTCCCTGGGAGTATTCCAGCCATTTGCATGTTAGGTGTTATTTGTCTGGTTATTATTGCCCTGTCACGGAATCCGATTGAGAGCATAATAATCATCAAGTCTGGTCCCGCGACCCTCCTGGGCACGTATGGTAGTTAGTGGGCCCGATGCTTAGTCGCCAGACAAATTCGAGTTGACTTGTTAAAGACCAGGCCTAGAATACTATCGAGCCCTTTAGCTACCACAGGGTTTAAAGGGCAATGCGTGGTAAAGTCATTACGCTCAATCACGTACGGGATAATGTAGGTCCCCCTTCGCCCCACGATCGGCCGCAAACATAGTGTATAGGGCTAGGCAGGTAGGACGGTTGTGTTTTAATGCAGGCATTCAGCGGCGCTAAGTGAATCAACGTGCGTGATTGATTCGTTTTAATTCGCATTTTATCGCAAACGCAGATTTGAATGCGCGGGACTGGGGCTGACGAGAAAACCGTCCGCGCGGCAGAACGTGCAGGGCGGTGCGTGTATTTGTATGCACGTCTTTTCCGTTGTTGCACGTAGTTTGTTATATTCTGCGAGCAATGTATTGTCCGCATTGCCAATTTACGCGTCGCTCTGTCCTACATTCTTCCAGTGTATGCTCGATAATTTATAAACCACACCCACAATCTAGTGACACGCCTTAACAATGGGTCAAACATGCTGATGATAGATACGACCATTGAGGTAGTAGTTCAACAATACCAGCTAACTGACTGACTGATACGACCTTTTACATAAATCTGTCCGCCCTTAGCAGAAAACAGCGATAATTGATATCATATTCATACTATCCCACCACCGTGTCCAATATAATATACACGTATTATATACAATCAATCACATAATGGAGATTTATAATCATTCATACAGCGCTAAAGTTAATGGTAATCAATACAACGTCACATATCACGTGATTGATCGTTCATGTCGCTGGGCCGTCAAAGATACAAATATGCGGCTGATTAAAAGAAGAAGAACAATAAACTAAGTGTATTACTTTTGTTTGATTTTGGGCTAATATTTAAAACAAAAGTACACTTAGTTTATTGTTCTTCTTTAATTTACTGACCGTGTACCCAGTTTGGACTTTGTAAAACTAATGTCTAATTGATAGACCCTAAATAAGAACTCCATCAGTGAATACGTATTTTTACTCGAATATGACCAAACAACCGCGAGTTCGTGTGGGGCAAGGCTGCCCATTGAGAGTTCGACCACAGCTCACCAAGATAACTGTTTCTCCCTCAAATCTCATTATCATCATCATAATAACAATAATCGTGTTGAACACACTTAACCTGAATACATTGTAGAGATGCATAGATATGATTGGTAGTACAGTCGTACTGCGAGAGACAAAGGTCTTGATAGGTCAAGTTCGAAAAAATTGAACTTCCTTTTCTAATGATTATAACCGGTTTTGTGTAAAGAATAAGAACATTGGAATCTAACAAATTCTTCCTTATAATAATATATAAAAGCGAGTTTGCTTGCACGAAATGTACATGTTTATTTTGTAAATAAATATGAAAATTATTGATTGCTAATTATCGAAATAAAAAAACAAACCTTAACTTCTTTTAAATGTGTATCACGGCTGTGAAATTTAGCATAATTAGCTTTCAGATTGTTCCTTTAAAAGTTATAAAATATCAGGATGTTGCGGTAGACGGTACACCCCAAACCCTTTAGTAGGTACTGCTCTTGCTTTGCGGGTTCCAATAGAATCCCCTCCATCCATTCTGCATCTCTGGATCAGGCCCAAATTCAAAATTTCTGGGTGTCATAAATTAAATTTGGCCGCGAGTTAAAGACTTCCACCGTCCCCCGATGGGCGCTCAATGTCGGAAACGGGCAAAATACGATGATAAAGTTATGCTTCTTCAATTTCGATTCACATTTGCACCGTGTTCGGTCCCGCTAGGGGTGATGCCACGCAGGATCTCCAAAACAACTTATATTACCATTTAGGGTAGAATATTAAGGTGAACATACTTTTTTGGGTCTATTTCGGTGCACGGAGACCCGAATGCGTGGGAAAAGAATGTTGGAGTAAATTGGCTAGTTAATGGCATTCTTTCCCAATTCAAGAACAAAACGAGAAAGGGAATCGGTCTATCACCACTATAATGATACGTTCGGGTGATTGTTCGCTGGTAGAAAAGGATAGAAGGCTAAACTTACATGTTACTCATTTGTTCTTACTTGTGTATTTACTACATATAATTATCTGTTCATTATTTCAATCTTTTTAAAAGTAATATTTCATACATATTTATGTATATAGTTTAATATTTATTTAATATTTGTTACGAAAATGTACACACTAGCAAAAGTACATCAGAGCAATTGAAAGAAAATTATCGAAGGCATATTTTGTTATATTAACGAAAGCGTATTCAACATTTGATACAATTGTAAAATAGTGTACAGAAATGCAAATTCCTACTCGAGTTAATATGTTTAATCTTCGTAATTTGTACAAAACCAAGTGCATTTCCATTATCCGGTCAAAGGATTGTATACTGCAATGTAATATTCAATGGTTTGATAATGATATAATCCCCCTTTATCCCAATTATAAATAATCATAAAATAAACCGCAGTAGATAATCCACTTTGGATTAGCGTAGGCCAAGCCATCCGGGCCAATTCTACCGTTACTGGCATCTTTCCACTATTTCACGTATTTACGAATCATTTCCTTATTTGTTTGTTTGAAAGCTCATTAATTGTACTTGTCTGTTGGAAATAAATGTTGTTATCATGATTGTTTTGTATCTCTATGTTAGTGTAAATATGTTGGTATTCGCATATATGAATTGATGTTTTAAAATAAAGTTTCAAGTTTTAAAATGAACATGTTCCCTATTAGATTTTGCAATATCTGCGCAGAAACGTTTTCATAATTTCTTACCTTTTTTTTGTGGGTTTGGTTCAAATTCCGAATTCGGATGAGAAAATTTGTGCGCGTGATTATAATTTCCTACGATCAATTTGTCGTGCCATTGGACAATTTCCCCCGATTTGATTCGAAAATCCAACCCAGTTATGACGCATCGTGAAAGTTCCAAAAGTAGTTGCGCCCGTGTGCAATCTCGCCCCCTGATTGGTCAATTGTCTCTTTACAGCGCACCTGGCAGGGCTCCCAGGTAACGAGCAACAGGTGCTGGATCCGAATTCAAATTAGACATTGCCGCTTTAAGCGCTCGTTAACAATCATGACACTGTTTAAATTACAAGAAGCGTTTTAAATGCATAACGTTGATTTATTTAATATGGAGAGTATGTATTATTTCTGATCATTTTATTATATGTTTGTTTTAATGTAATCAAACCACATAGAGAAATGGATGATTAGTTTTAAAATACTTGGCGAGCAGACCAGTAGTTTTGCGACATGTTATCAAATTTATGTTGTTAACTCGTTCTTAAAAACATAATTATCATGTTTAAGACCAACATATTCCGTACTGTTTGGGAACAAAAAAATTACCAAAATAAATTTGAATTGATAAATTACAAATAATGTATAAAGTTCGGCAGTTAGAGATCCGTATTAGGTTCTGTCTATGGAATCTGATTAAAAAGTTACTTGAACTATATAGAGTCTGCACCCTCTCGTGTGTGGCACCTGCATTAATCCCCCTCTAATTTGTATTGTCATGCCACGTCTGTCCTTCGTACATTACCCCCCCCCCCCCCTCTTCTTACTAAAGTTACCCCCCCTTTTCAATTTACGTACCTGGGACTAAAACCCACAATCTACAACCACAACTGTTCTATACGATGACGTCACTTTGTGTATCAGGTTCATTCGTACTTTCTTTAAGCTTTATAAATTATACCACACTCTATTAACATGATTCAAATAAGTGGCTGCCCACTTTTCCTCTTGTCTTGCCCCTTATTTTGTTTATAACTCGTTGAACGACTTTCAGTACGAAAATTAACTGTACGTGCTTGAGCACGGCTGATGTTTTGGCGACTGTTAGTACCATAACATTAACAAAATTCATACATGATTTTGTTGTTCTACTAAGCATGCTAGGTCGCCTCAATTATAGTTCGCCCCCGTTTTGTTTGGTCATGTTTCTAACTCCTCTCAACACTCTTTATAGCATGAAACATTATTACTTTGAGTTGCAACAAATTTGGTGAGAAGATTGTGTTCAAATGGGTTAACATGCATAAGTTGCCAGCCAAGGCTTCCACGTTTGAAATGCAGACTCATGCGAAAGCTGCTACTGCTGCCGCAACTCGGGTGAATTAAATTGAAGGTGGCAGCTCCAAGGGGAAACTGTGAACAGTGGACGGCTCGTTGTGGAACGTGGTTTGGAATGGTTGGGGAACGGAAAGGGGTGGAGGGTGGGTGGGTGGGTACTTTCGGTTGAACAAGGTGATAGTTTAAACTTGGATTCCTCCCGATCTTTTACAAAAGAGGGGGGGGGGGGGGCAGAAGAGGGGGAGGGTATTAGGGTGGGGTTATTTTGGTTATAGTAAGGATGAGGTGAAGCGATATAATGTGCACTTAGCGCATTGCCTTTTCCTTTGATTCTTTAATATCTTATCTAGATAACGGGGAATCGAATAATTTGCTGGTGGAAATCACTGTTGCTTATTGCTCTTTTGTTGCTAATTTAGCACATAGCATAATGTACATGTACATTTTAACATGGAACATCTATTTTGCATTTTGTGTATGGTTCGGCACGTATTTAGACTATTTTCAAATATTATGTGTGCTTCAGGAACTGTGGTATTCCTTCTGTATAGCATAACAAAGTATGAGCACGAGCATTGTAAGGGGATTCAGTGAATTACCACCTCTAAGACATGTAAGAGTTTTGTAGTTCAGTGGAGTACCGGTCTCGCAATCAGCAGGTCTCAGGTTCCATTCCTGACAAAGCTCCATTTTCTTTGCGCAACTTCATTTTAAAAGTAAGGTCAGCTGTATACTTCAAGTGATTTTCAGAATTCATTAGTATTCTTTAGACTGCTCTATTTCATTGTCCCTCTAGTGCCACGAAAAGCGATGCATGTAGGCTAATCTTTCCCCTTTTATGAGCTAATTTGACACTTCAAAACATTCTCATCACTTGCCAATAATCAAACAGGTGACTGTTAATACCGTATTTGGGTTGATTCCAAACGTGCAGCACGATATAATAAGGGACTACAATAAACTGATAAACCGAAGGTGTAATATCGTTCTAACCACAAACTTTGGGGCACTAATATTGTGAAAAGTGTAGCCATTTTTGTAACGGCTTATTAACTTACAACATCAATGAAAACAAATAGGTGACGCAGATAAGTATAACCAACACCATATAAATCAATATGCCTATATAATAAAGGTATCATATAATAAGTTGATGCAAGGTAACATTACGCTTATAGGTAACCATGATCATGATGATAATTATGTATTCACGATTTCTAGACAAAGGGTGTCTGTTTGTTTGCATATTTACATATTGTGGCTACTTCAAATGTTGATAATATGTTTAATAAGATGACGATGTATATAGCTTCAAAGGCGCGCATGGCATGAGTGCTCTTATACGGACATTTGGTAGGATAAATTTAATGAATTCATCTTTATTTACAAAGTGCCGTCTGCAAAATCATACAACTTATCTCTTGGTAGAAGAAAAATAGAAAATGGTACAGACAAAAAAAGCGGAATTATTCATAAGATACGAGATCAAAAGTGTAAAATGCTCACGTGCATTTAACCTTGACTAATAAGCAGACAACACTGATACATGTACTTTCGATCTGTTCACTTAATCCCCATTTAATTGATCTGACATCATCGGCAAACTGCCCACTTCCCCTGTTTGTTGACTGCTTTATAATACTGTTCTGTTAACTATTTTTACTATCATTTTATTACAATAGTACGATGTATGTCGTGGAATCATCAGAAGGGAAGATTATTTTTCTTCAAAAGATTACATTAGCCGTATGTATACAAAAAACAAAAAAAAAAGGCTAAATGAATACTCCAGAGCTCCGTTGCAGAAAGAGAAACAATCGATTGTAACTTACAATTGATTGTAAGTCAGACAATTTGCGCGTTTCAACCAATCAGATTTGCGCGTTTCGAACACATGCTCTGACTTACAATTCATTTTAACTTAAAATCGATTGTATCTCTTTCTGCAACGGGGCCCAGGAGTGTCATCAAAATAATGTCAAAGTTAGTCCATGTTTACTCAAACCAAGGAGGTATTACTATTAGAAAGCTAATACCTCCTTGGTCAAACACAAGACTGGTTAGCTCCACACCCTTTATCAGCAGCCAGTTTGTGGCAAAAACACAACAATATGCAATAAAATATGTTTCTAAAACAGAATGTAAAATTACATAATTGTAATTGGAAATGTACAAATACGTCACAGTGGAGTTGTCATAACGTAGGCTCTTGCGGCGCCATATTCTGGCCTCGTTTCGGCGCCTTCATTGGCGGCCATATGATTTGCCATTTCCACACGCTGGTAAAATGACCCTCAAAACCACATAAAAGACCGACATTTCATCATAAAAAAAGTACAAGGACACAATGGTGCTATCAATACAAGTCTTATCTATTTGTGTTTCTTATAATACGATTGACCTCGCTTAGAACCTTATTTGACCGGTGGTTTTGTGTATTAGTTGATGTTAATCCAAGTTCCGCTTTTCCAGTGACGATATCCTACACGTGCACTTTATGCAAATGACCAGGCGTTGTCAGAGTTAAACCCTTTGCGTACGGGATGCTTGGGACCTATATGTGAGGCCTATGCGAGTTATATAATGATGGTGGGGATGATTTAATGTGATGAAATGGTATGTGGGGTCACGGTACTACGTTGCGTAACAATCTGGCGCTTCGGTTAATCTCTCTTAATTTAAAGTGTCCCCAAACGCCAACGAAAGGGGAGGGAAACGTCATCAAACTATAGTATCATACCCTCTGACTATCGCCCATTCATGTTCCTCGTTGACGGAGTGACTTTCTCTCTCCCAAATCTAATCAGTCAGAAGCGAGGTAAAGCTTCTTCACACTTTTCCACTTCCGGCCACTTTCCTCCGTTTCCTGCCCCCGTAATCAGCGACCTTCCGAGGCGCTAAAACACCTTCTAAACAATCTAAGGAAGGAAAGAAGATGGGAGGGTATTCATTTGAAATAGTTTATACTATTCGAGGCTTGGAAGTCGGAGATTCGTATGGCTGACTCCAGTGAAAGCAGCTGTATTTCCGCCCGGACCGTCGGCGGCTGTGAGGTGACGGGGCCGCGGTGACAAGCCCAACGCCGCAGATGCGATTGTTTCTCGGTCCTCTTCCCTTCTTCCGCGCCGTGCCCATTATCATTTCAAGGTCACACTAATCAAAGTGCATTGGGCACTGTATTCCTACTATCCTATTGTTTTACTCTTTCTTAATTGTTACTCTATTTAGTCTCTTTGCTTAATGTATTGTCTTGTTTTCTCATGGAGAATAGTTCATATGTAAAATAAACTAATCAATGATGATAAGCATTAAGGATGGTGAGGTGATTGTCTGTCCTTATTTGTAATAATTTTTATTTGAAATTTGAAATTTGTTTACCAATTGAAAACATTTATAATATAATACACAGATTCCACAAAATTAAATCTTCTTGGTAAAAAAGGAATTAGTTATAGCACAAAATGCTAGTTGGTCTAGCCCTTATAAAAAATATGCATTAAATAAGTATTGGAATTAAAAGCACAATAGACAACGCAGTTTCGCAATACCCCTCTTCAATATCGAATTGTTCATTATCAAACAAGTACACGGAAAAAGTGAATTATGCAATTATCTTATTTGTTGCCAATAAATATATTCCTAACCATCTTTTTTTTTCGGGACGCCCACCATTGTTACTAATCAACACCTAAAGGAGAAGGGACGGGAATTGTAAAATTGCGCGAAATCAGAAGGATAGAGACAACTAATATCAAGTGTTATAACCAAAGATAGGGGGAAAAAAGAAAGGGAACACATTGAGGAGCTGGTTAGGTTTTTTTGAAAATTTGCACCAAAAATAGAACAAAATAGTGATATCGTTTGAAGTCGAGGGGTGGAGGAATAATGTAGAGTCATCGTATACTCACGCTAGTTCAAGAGGGTATAGGGGAAGACTCAGAGCGTCTGTGGTCCGCCTGCACAGATGCTTCAACCAAAAGGAAATTAGATTTATAAAGTCATAACAGTTCTGCTTCTAAGGTGTCAATTCTTTTAAGGCAACGCACTATCAAATTCTGCTCAAGCTTTTCTGAAGAGAGTAGCAGACAAATTTTCAAAGATTTTAACTTTATTCTTGTACAGAATAGTGCGACATAATTTGGTATCGCAAACTGGTTTAGTCATTAATGTAATAATACACCTTTCTAATTCCTTCTCCTCCTCTTTTTATTCATCTCCTCCTCCTTCTTCTTCTTCTTCTTCTTCTACTTCTTCTTCTTCTTCTTCTTCTTCTTCTTCTTCTTCTTCTTCTTCTTCTTCTTCTTCTTCTTCTTCTTCTTCTTCTTCTTCTTCTTCTTCTTCTTCTTCTTCTTCTTCTTCTTCTTCTTCTTCTTCTTCTTCTTCTTCTTCTTCTTCTTCTTCTTCTTCTTCTTCTTCTTCTTCTTCTTCTTCTTCTTCTTCTTCTTCTTCTTCTTCTTCTTCTTCTTTTTCTTATTCTTTTTATTCTTCTTCTTCTTAAGTATTCTTCTTCTTCTTCTTCTTCTTCTTCTTCTTCTTCTTCTTCTTCTTCTTCTTCTTTTTTCTTCCCTTTCTCTGTTTCTTTTCTGGCGCATATTTCCAGTGACTTAGGCGTTCTGAAACTTAAATGTTGCAAAACATTTCACGCGGAGACACTTTCGCGAAGTACAGTATTCGCGAAATATTCGCAATAAATGTCCTTATAATGCCACCATTATAACAATGAGGTGACGGTGACATTGTGAATGCATTGCGTGACTTTTGCTATGAGGTGACAAAGGTAATTAGCCGCAACTGCCATGAAGTCTGGGCACTGTCTCAACATCTCACGTAGGGGGCCCACTCCTCGTCATGTCTCTACCGATATGACCGCGCTGATTCATACATGTACCTGGGGTCTGTTGCACAAACATTAATATTCATCAAATCAAAATATAAAATCTAGAAATGATGTAAGATGATTGGCTTATAGTTATACACTTATAGAATATTAGCTCTCATGCTGAAATCATAATACATTGTAATACAGTAAAAGTAAAATAGTTCAAATTGATGCGTGGTTGATACAATGTATATTGTTATTATATGATATGTCCACTGGGTATTGTGTGAACATTTCAAGTTAAATGGACATTATATGGCCGAGTAATGAGCAAAAATGCCAAGTGATATTCACTATCTCACTGCACTGACTTTGTACACGGTTACGACGATCCTGTGGATAATTTAACATCTGAACACTTCAATCGTAAATATCTTTTTAACGAAAGGGAAATTGAAACCGGTCCTATGATTTTATTGTTAATACGAATAAAACAAGGTATGAGGGAACCGCTAGAATTCAAATTGGATTTTGAGGATGTGGACAATGTTACTAAGTCCCTTTAACGGTGTACTGTATTTCGGATGCATACATCAGATGCGCGATGCCATCTGGCAAGCGCCTTGTGCACGCTGCGATATACACTGATTCAGTGTTATGAAATTGGCAACACTTGCCTAGTAAATGCATGTATGTCCGCATTATGTTACTTTTTAATGTATATATTAAGATGAATGTATTTGTGTTTCCTTTTCCGAGTCTGCAATGGCAATATTCCCACATTAACCATCAAAACGAGATGAGACGGAGTTACACTCATTACAATCAGATGCGATTGTATTTCAAATAGACGGCAACCAGGCATAAACACGTTCTAAACATCAAAACATCAAAATATTTGCGTCAAAGTGGCACCATAAAGCCCTTTCATTATTGTAAAACGGGCCTCCCTCGCCTCCTCCACCTCTCACCCCACCCCTCCACCCCTCCACCTCCCCTCTTCTCCCACAATGCTCCCACCATCGCCCATAACATCCCATCCGTAACGGATGCATTACCCTATTCGGGGGTGCTTTTCATTTTAATGGCACCCCTCGCACGGTCCTTAATTTCGGAGTCTTCTATCTTTCAAGACGCAATTTGCTGCCACCAGCCCCCGACTAATTCGGCGGCAACACCCATTCTGGTCCAAAGACTGTTACTATCACCAGTAAGTCCTGTAAGTAGTTCTAGTAGCTCGTTTAGAGGAACGCCCTCCGCGATTTCCCCCGGGCGCGCCGGCGACGCCACTGTCTCGGCTTCCGATACGAGCGCATAAATCACGCGCTCGGTGCACGGACGTTTGGGGACGCGCGGCCAGCCCTTCCCAATCGTTATGGCGCCTTCCACGCACATTAAATTTCGCGAGCTGTCGTCTGCTTATGTCGCAGATTTAAAACAAGTTTCTTGTTATTATTTTTGTATCATTACCTCTGCCTGTTTGCCCAATGCTGTACGATGCCCCATCCATCACGAGGATGCGCGTGTTGATTAGCTATTTGTGATTATAGCCCAGAAGATGGTGTCTATAGTCGCTCGTCAAGACGTTCAAAGGTTAAACGTCCCTCTGGTTATACTAGCGTCGATTTTTGTTCGTCAAGGTCGCATCGCATTACAAACGATTGACAAAGGACCCACAAAATAATATCGTCAAAAGATGTATTTATTTAAAACGTTACAAACACGGGAAATTGTGTCATTTATCATGCAAAGCTAAATCGTAACAAATATGCAAGAAACAACATTTCGATCCGTTGGGTCCTAAATATATTATTATCAATGTCAAATAAACAGATTCCGTGTATATATTGCCCATATATAGAACTTTTCTGTAAAGAAATGTGAAGAAAATACACTAAACAATTGTCTCTCTGTGTCCCATGTCACCCCTTAACGGCATACTCTATTGGGAATTAACAAACTGTATTCCATCGTAATGGAAATATGTGTATTCTACGATAAATAGGCATGATATACAGTCATGTATTACTATGTTTGTTTCAAATTGCTGTAAATTTCCCCAATTGTAACTACCATGGCAACCATGCACTAAGTTATGCTCCATATTGATTGGCTGATGACGTAAGTAGTGCCCAAGTTTGAATTATTAATTGTTTTATTATAATTATTAACTCGATAGTGTCTAGATTTGTCAAACAACTAAATACTGTGTAAATTGGTTGCAATTTCAATGAAAAAAAGATACAAGAAGGGCTTGCCGATTTTAAAATCAATGGTAATCAGATACGATACCCTGATTTATCAAGAGGAACAAAAGCTTAACACGGGGTCAATTCCTTTCATATAATTACGTATCACAAGGAGTTATTTCACAATAGTGATTAAGCGGTGCCGATTCAAAGAAATAAGTGGGTTTTTGGTTTCCACTTTTACTGCATGTGTTAACCCGTCACCACATTAACCATGCACGCGTGCACTTCTTTACGTAACAAATATATTTCGTTTTTAAACGTTGATTCCTCACAAAGGCGGGGCCCTCTTTGATCAATTAATTAGTCGGGAAAACTTAATTATCACCTTGAAATCATGGGATGAAACTAAAAGATGAACCCTTTTCAACTGTGGGACTGGGAGACAGTAAAGGTGTAACAGGATTAAAGGAAAATGGTGATAATAGAAATGGGAAAGCGATAATTTATTTGGACCGTTGGATTTCAATTGAATGCAACGCTGATCCGTATTTAGCTCGATGCGACGCGCGCGGTCTAAAGGCGCCGTCAAACCAAGTCCGACACGACACCACGACACGACAAAACGACATGCCTCACGACACAAAAAAATCGATAATGTACAAACTCTATTTACCTGTCACACCGAACACGACATCGTGTCGTGTGTCGTGCCTGTGTCGTGATGGGATTTTTTTGTCGTGTCATCGAATCGCTCCGAGAGCGATTTTTCCAGCACGACACACGACACTTTGGACTTTTGGCCAATCAGAGTCGAGTATTCTTGCAAGTCTGTCTTTCGGCCAAAAATATGTCAAGGAAATTCCCACCAGCGATGAATTGTCTATGGACTTTACGTGGTGAACGAGGAGTTGCACGACTGTCAAATCCACATGAAGATTGGACATTTGTTGGCCATATTTGCTGCTATGGAAGGTAAATATTGAAAAATATGATGTGTATTATAGACCATCCTAGTAAATATTATAAATGTATTACTCATTTGGGCGCCCAAATTGATAAGAAGTAGTGTTATTTGCCACAATAATATAAACGGGATTTCCATAGTCCCATGCGTGGTCAAATATGTTGTGAAAACAATGGACAGTCAACACAGCACTGTTACTTCGCTCTTTCACTGTAATTTCACTTCTTTTGGAACATAACTGTGATTATTTACAACGTTCTACGTATATTTGAGATCTTGTGACAAATCATTATTTGACTTTGTTGTTCACTGACACTAAATTGTATACTCGGCAGTACCGAGAATTCAGAGAGTGAGACTGGAGTCCTGACTCTAGTCTGAGAGACCGAGTGATACTCAGTGATAGTGATATTATAATAAGTGGTATTAGTTATGAATGATTTGGCCTCAGTAATAACTTATATTTTAATTTGGCCCTGCCTTGGGCGTGGGCTTTAGCATGCTTGACTGATCGTGCACAGATCACAATGAAATAGGCCTAGGTAGGTAGGTGAACTGAATGAAAGTCTAGGCCTAGGTCTAACTAGTCTAGCATAGCTAGGCTAGCTAGACTCTAGTCCTGGACCTGGTCGAGTCACAAAGGTCGAAGTGTATGAGTTTATGACTCTGTATCTGTACTCTGTAGCTTTGGGCTTGATGATAGCGTGGTCTTAACAATCATTTAAGACCATCTCAAGTCATTGATTAGTAGTCGTGGTTTAAAAATAAAATGATATTTTTACAATCTATCTACAGTTCTACACCATGGCAGGCGACAGAGACAGGCGTATGCATTGTGACTAGACCCGGTCTAGTAAGGCCAGGACTCGGTTCCCTAGCAATGCCTTATTTCTGTGCGTCATGCATGCCAAACTTATCTGGGCCAAATAATTCAAAATCATCAGGTAGAACTAGAAGTACTAAAGCTAAAATAAGGCTATTTAGTTCAGAGGATTTAAGAATTATGTGTATAGTGTATTAGTGTTAATGGTGTTAAGTTTGTACTTGATACAATCCCTTATACAATTTATTTTTTCATTAGCAAGGCATGGGTAATAAATCTCTGTTCATTTCTTTCTTTCATCAACAGGTTACAATCTAGCTAGACAGCCTCCATCCAGTGCCTGTCTTGATGAAGGAACACCAGGGAAAACCTTTGAGAAGTTGTTCTACGTGGACAGCACTTGGACCAACCATTTACAATCTATACAGTAAGTTTGGTAGAACATGTAGATATAGTTGACACATGCCTTGAAGATGAATTGCCATTTGTCAGTACAATATTATGCACATTTCATTACTCAAATTCAAATTTCATCTGCATAATTCAGGGTACAAATTAATATCTAACATGGGAGTTTGATATATTTTGTGTCTGTTTGGGGATGCACTTATAGCACAGTGGTGTAGCCTGGTCCAACTGATTCATGATTGCAAGCACACTACACATTTTTTTATTTTTTTTACCGTATTGCACCCCCCCCCCCCCTCCTCAGTAAAGGGGGGGGGGGGCAATGTTCTGCCAGAGCTACACCACTTATGTTTGCAATTTTAAAATAAAAGTGATATCAACTTATGTGTGTTTTTTCTTTATCTTTATTTTCAGTTGTGTTGAAGGATCTGGATTGTATGGTGACTGTCGGAAGTAATCAATGTACCAAGATCTAAAGCAGCTTGAGTTCTCCTTGTAAAATTAAAATACTGTAGTTTTTATGTCTTGCATCATACAAGGTATGTAAACTATGATGTAGGATGGTTACTTAAGTAACGTTTGACTGATACTAAACTATCTCTTAAACAAGAGATAAAGTAAATAATGCATGATCAGTCTTACTTTATTTCTTGTTAATAGGAACATGGACTTAACATAAGATATGTGTACATGTGGGAATTCTTAAACTACATTAGTATTTCTGGAAGAGAGCTCTTGAGTGCACATGTTTTAACATTTCAAGCATAAAGAATGTAATGGTCATGTTTTCAAACGGACTATAACATTTGAGATGTGTGTTTCTCAGAGGGACTCGGATGGGAATGTCCCACAGTGGTAAATACCCAATGTGAAATTGCCAACATATTGTTATAAATCTTTTTAGATTGCCATTCAGTTAAATGAGGAAGCTCATTTTTTGGGAGTTAGACACTTAACTGGTTTTACTTTAAAGGGACTTATTATTATTATTATTATTGTCCAAATTTTCAAATTCCAATTGGAATTTTAACGGAACCTTCACTCCTACCTTGTTTTATTCGTATTAACAATAAAAGCATGGGACAGGGTTCAAATTTTCATTGCGTTAAAAAGATATTTATAATTGAAGTTTTCAGATGTTCAATTATCCACTGTTAAAACCATGTACAAAGTGAGTGAAATGAGTTAGTGAATTATATCACTTTGCAATTTGCTTATTACTCAGCCATGTAATGTACATACACATTTTATTAACCATGTCCATGCATCAATTTTTGCACTTTTCAACAAAGTTACTATATCCCTTTAAATAATGTATGTTCTTCTAAATGTCACACCATTCTGTTATATTTATATTTCACAATTTTATATTGTAAATGTATTTTAAATGCAGCATGTGTGGCTGCCAAACATTGGTGTTTAATTATGGAAAATTCTTAATTTAATCACATATAATTCAGAAGAATTCATATGACTGAAGTCTAAGATATAAGTTTTGGCGAAACTAATGGATTACTTTTAGACTTAAATATGAGAGCCCCCTGAATTGCATTTTTATATTGTTATGATACTAATATTTCCTTTGAATTCCACTAGGCTAGCTCTCCTTTTTAAGTATTAAATGTCATCGAACATTCAAGGACGTTTCAAAACATTAGTTGTATAATATTTTGTTCAGGTTGCAAGCTGAAAGGCTAATGTAAGATTTTAAAGCCTTTCACTGTTGAGTAGTCCTGGTGAAGAGATACTAAGGTAAACTCCTTTATATCAATATTCCATTTATTACATTATGCGACTGTCTTTAGAAAATAAGAATATGTATGCTTTCTGTAATGGTTTGGTTACAAACGGGAAAAGGTATCTGGATCAGTATGATGTTTATTTTCATGTTACAATACAATGTTGTGTCGTTGGAACTTGGTTGATTGTTAGACACTTGAGATTAGTACTACTTGAGATAAATGGAGGATTTTTATAAACAAACTCTATGATTATATAATATAATATTGACTTTCTTCAAAGTATTCTTTCAAACAGACACAATGGAACATTACACAGTCATATAATTTTAGAGTATTTGCTCAATCAATGATTATTATAATTAATGTTAATATATTAGTGTTATTCTTATGTTCTGTACGTACTTGATTTTATTTCAAGAGAGTGAGATTTGATTAATTTGATTTGATTAATATATTAAAGGTTTGATGTTTAAACAAATATTTTCTGTTTACTTCATGATTTTTTGTTATTATAATACTATTACACTTTTTATTTGAAACGAACAGAATGATCTTTGTAGAAATTACATTAATGAATGTGCATAAAATGTATTTACATATCGTGTGTTTAGTAGAACTTAGTTCAAAAGGGCGCTTTTCAGTCTCCAAAGTTATAATAGTGGATTTAGCGCCTTTTGGAAGCTCGTGAGTGTGTGCGTTGGTGTGTGCGTGTTTGTCTATGTGTGTGTGTGTTTGTCTATGTGTGTGTGTGTGTGTGTGTGTGTGTGCGTGTGTGTGTGTGTATGTGTGTTTGTGTATGTGCGTGTGTGTTTATGCGTGCGTGCGTGTGTGTTTATGTGTGCGTGCGTGTGTGTGTTTGTTTATGCGTGCGTGCGTGTGTGTGTGTGTGTTCATGTGTTTGTGTTTGTGCGTACGTGCGTGTGTGTGTGCTTATGTGTGTGTGTGTGTGTTGTGCGTGTTTGTCTATGTGTGTGTGTGTTTGTCTATGTGTGTGTGTGTGTGTGCGTGTGTGTGTGTGTATGTGTGTTTGTGTATGTGCGTGTGTGTTTATGCGTGCGTGCGTGTGTGTTTATGCGTGCGTGCGTGTGTGTGTGTGTGTTCATGCGTTTGTGTGTTTGTGTTTGTGCGTACGTGCGTGTGTGTGTGCTTATGTGTGTGTGTGTGTGTGTTGCAAACAATATAGTGTTCAAGCGTTTGGATGCGTGTTTGTGTATGTGCGTGTGTGTTTATGCGTGTGTATGTGTCTGTTAACGCACTGTACGTGTATAAAATATGTTTGTTTGTGTGTGTGATGCGCGTTTTTGCAGCTGTATGGTAAATTAAATGAATAATCATAGGCACCCCCCCCCCCCCCCCCATATCCCCCACAAAGAAAAGAGAAGAAGAAAGAAGTGGAGGGCTGTGTGTGTGTGGGGGTGAGGGGGGCTTTAAAAAGAACCATATTATATTTCAAAGGCGCTCCAGAATCATGCGTGTTTCCTCCGCCCCTATATTTTCTTTGTCTTAATGATAGAGTTATGATTAATCTGTACGAACTTATGAGTCTTTGGCAATGAGTAAGGAAATATCATGTTAACATTTCTCTAATATACTGTATTATGTCAACATAAAGTTACTAGATATATTGATGTAGATCTATCCCGTTCCGTTGGAAACTTGGAATCCCATTTTCTTTGCACGTTTTTAATCACAATTCATTTCTGGTCAGTTTCTCTTTTTGAAGTTAGCTCTAGTGAAGTTAAATTTGATTTATAAAGGGCTAAATGCTTCTTTTCAAAGGACTATTGTCACTGCACGAAGTAAACACGACCAATACGACATTATTGAGATTGTCGTGTGTCACGTACTGCCCTGTCGTGTGTCGTGTCGTGAGTCGTGTCGTGTGTCGTGTCGTATGTCGTGTCGTGTGTCGTGTCGTAATGTCGTGTCGTGTGTCGTGTCGGGTTTGGTTTGACGGCGCCTTAAGCCTCTCCCATCAGCGCGTTAAAAACCCCTCCCATTTCGCTCCCGACAAATTCGCAATCGGAAGGGAAGTTGCTTACAAATCGGAAATTGATAATGTGTTCAGTAATATCCTGCTGACAATAATTAAGTTTTACTGCTCCAGATGAATCGATGCAATCGCGCAATAAAATAAGAAGTGGAGGGGGCTTAGCGGGTCGAGACATACAAGATGTGAAAGGGTGGGGGCCGATTTGTGCTTAGGGCGTGGTGGGATATAACAGTAGTTAGAGGTGTGAACATGTACGTATGGCGTCAATATACTGGGTGACCACGTGACAATGGTCGATCTACATATTTGAGCGTTAACCACTCTCACTATAATGCCTTTGTACACATTAGTGTTTGTACGGACCAAATTGCCATCCGACACACTGACAGTCCAACGGGATTAATTAGTGCGTTGCTTGATGGAAATGGGTCACGTCAAAAATAATTGGATTGTCTTAAGACTGACTGGTCCAGTATGAGTGGTATTCGCAGGGGATTAACCTGGATCAAGAAGGGGTCAGTTTAGAATATGATGGATTATCCCTAAAGATTATTGAAATTGTTCCTCTTGCTTTTGGCTATAATCCGTCCTATATCGCTGGTATATTTGCATGATGCACAATAATTGATACACATCGTTCCCGAACAGGTTTTGGGGATATCTCGAATTAAATATGGGTGTGTTTATGCACCGCTAATTGAGTTAGAATCATTTCTGAATTATTGTTTGTATCATACATCCGACATTCTACTGTAAAAGATATTGCTATATAACTGAGTTAAAACAACTTTACAAACCCATTATAACAAAAATGATCGTAAAAATGAACTAATAGGGTACAATTTGTTTGCGAGTAATTTTATCACGTGAAATAAAACTCATATTCAGAAACTAGTTACCTTCCTGCATTGTCTCAACATGTATGTATATTAGATTGTATGGAGTCAAACAAAGTACAGTCAAATACCACTTTGCACGTATCTTCCCCATATACCATGTATACAGTAATACACACACATGCCATTCACACACCACAGGAACACGGAGAAGTTCAATGGTAATTGTATTAGACTAACAGAGAGCGGGATACCGGGGTCTCTCTGTTTCATCCTTAAACAAGCATCATGGTGGTAAAATTGGAAGACACTTTTAAAGGGGATGTCGTAAAAAGTTTTGTTTGCACAACGTTCGCTCGTTGTTCTCACTTCGTTTGATTTCTTAACCATTTGGGGACCTAGCTAGATTTGAAATGTATCGTAAACACTGTGATTATCCGTATAGTAAATCCAGGTAAACCTGTGTGTAGTGACCACCCAAGGGAATCAAGAATAGTGGCCTTTGTAGACAGGTGACCTATATATTCAGGTGATATAATATTGCTTTTATCTGCATTGGGGCACGTTTGGTGGCCGCTATACCCAGATTGGCTGCTATGTATATGAACGGGTTGCTACTATGCACAATGTTGGCCGCTTTAGACAGATGACCACTAATACAGGTTCGACTGTATTCGTGTTATACCAAAATATAATACCATCTTTTACGGGTTTACGAGAAAGTCAAAGAAGATGCACCGGGAACTAAAGTGCAGTGCTCTCTTCCAGTCCTAGTAATAGAGTTTGCGATCGCCCGAGGGCCCTGCTTCTTTTGAGAGTGGTGAACTGTTTTGGAGGATGACGGTGAAATTGCAAGACCCCGTTTTCCAAGTTCATAACAAGCGATGCAATGCAATGCACGCCAAGAAAACGAAACGGGCAAAAGTTAGTAAAGAAAGTACACGCGAACTTGACCGTACTTGCGCATGCGCATGCTCGATACCGTACTTCCACCCTCCTGTGACGTCACAATACCTCCCCGAGCTTCGACCCATCCTCGTCTCTTGTGAGCGATGCGACTTGATAAGATGCTAATGAGAGTTTATGATACCATACTGAGTGGCATCGACTTGATAACAAACAAACATACATTTACCCATACCTGCATACGTTTCTCATTACTTTTCCTATAATTATTATACCGTTTGAATTACGATTTAGTGTTATTTGGGCCCCGTGCAGACATAGATACAATCGATTGTAAGTTACAATTAATCGTAAGTCAGAAATTTTGCCCGTTTCAACCAATCAGATTTGCGCATTTAGAACACATGATCTGACTTACTGTAACTTGTAATCGATTGTATCTCTTTCTGCAACGGGGCCCTTGATTACTTCTATGAAATTAACTTCCTCAAAACTCGACGTATATCATGTACAAAATAATGTTTCATATAATGCATTTCGAGGAATATCAATTCGATAATTACTAAGGTCGCACTTTTTGGGTGCGAAATGTTTGTTTAATTATTTTTATCGCCAGAATTGGTAATCCAACTGCATTACACACGTTGATATGTAGTGTGACTAATGTTCTACGTCATCATTCCACCCCGGAAGTAAATTATAGAAGAATTCCATTTTACTTAGAAACGGATCTCTTTACCTTTCTTGTATGTGTATATTATGTACGGAGAAATCCTTACGCCAGGTGATTATGAGTAGTAAATTAATTTAAATCGAATCAAAAAGTGCAACGGGGTTATGTTATTACGAAATGATTCGAGCCTATCCTACTATGCCTTGTAAGATACTATTTGAATATTAAAATGTTGTTGTTGATATAGACATTTTATCATAATGCGGTCTGCACTATAAGAATGTTAATTTTATTATACAATTTGAATTTGTTGCATATTTTAAAGAAAATCGTATCAAAATGGGATTTAGTGTCTTGAGTATCATTATGTTCGATTGAATGGGAATAAATACATGCCTGTTAAGTTAAATTCAAACAAACATAAATGCTTAAAAAGAAGTTCATGAAATCAATGAAAAGGGAAATTATGAAAAAAGGACGAGTTTGAAAAAAAGGTGACGAGCAGGGAAAGAAACGATGAAAACAAACTAATAGCCTATAAATTGTGAGACTGAAATATTTTGCTTAAAATCGTGTAAGATATCATTAACAGAACATCGTAGAAGCCAATAATATTTATCAAACAGAGATACCTGGTAAGAGGTGGAAACTGAAACTTTAAATAGAAAAAGCACAGATATATTAGACTAACTATATAAGGAGAGAGAAAGAGAGAAGTATATGAAGAGCTTATATAGTTCCAACAGACGCTAAATCCACTTTTCAAATCATTTCAGAACAAAATACAATCGAAACAAAATATGGAACGATCAATTGTCATATTCCCATAGGCATGTGCGCAAAGTTGGACAAAGTAACCTGCTTGTCTCCAAAGTTGAAAAAGTGGATTTAGCGCCTTTTGGAATTCAGAGCGGGAGATACCCCGTTGACACGATCGGGTTACGAAGTCGGAAATTTGGTTAGTTTATTCCAATTTGTTCGCGAGTTAGCGGTCACACGTGGAGCCAACGCAGAGGAAAACGGGGAAATTACAGTACTAGCTGATACTTTCCGCTCCTCACACCCCCTGGGAAAATTACTATAAAAGTTAGAAAAAATCCTTGCGTACTTTATTGATATTCAATATAAAAGCGTGTTTCTTTAATTGATTTATTTAAAAGCGATTCGTTCGCGAGTTAGCGGTCACACATAGAGCAAATGCAGAGGATGACGGCGAAATTACAGCACTAGCTGATACTTCCCGCTCCCCACACCCCCTAGGGAAAATTACTATAAAAGTTTGACTATAGATGCCTTTATCAATAACGCAATGTAATATCATGTTTAGGTAATTGATTTATTTAACAGCGATTGGTTAGTTTGTTCCAATTTGTTGTCGAGTTGGTGGCCACACGTCCTATCGATGAAGGGGGAAGTGCGATTAATGATACCTTCCGCCGCTAGCGCCCCCTGGGAAAACTTAAACAGTTTGAAGATACCGCTCATTTTTGTTGATGTTTTATACAGTATCATCTTTATGTCATTGCATTATAATTCTACCCTTTTTTTTTTAGCGGTCACATGATAGCTAGAGATTGGGGGAGACATGTTCAATTTATGTATCATATTATGCTTCCAATGTTTTGTTGTTCTATTTAAGTTTTGTTTTCTTCGCTTCTTCTTTGTTTTGATCTGGTTACACTGTTATCGTTTCTTTTTTTCTTTCTACAAGTATACCTTGCAAATATTAAATCAGTTTGATATGTGTTTTTGTCTTCGTACCCCGCAATTTTATCGTTGTTTGTCCATGTTTATTGAGCCTTACTTTCCTGTGTTCAATGTTCGTGTTGAATGCAACTTTAATAATCAAACAAGATATACTTCTCGTTTGCGCGTAGCATTTCTCCGTATATACACGTTGTTTGAAAGACTGTTATCCCTTCTACCAAACTCCACATATGCTAATGGGAATGTTAATGGTGCAAAAACTTGGTTATCTCCTGTCACAATACACGCGGAACTAGGGGCTTCGATTTGATGCCCATCGATACAAAGGGGCGTGAGTTCAAAATCCATCAAATCCGATTCGAATTCCACTCAAAGTCCCTCGTATAGTTGCCTTCGATATATCGAAGTGTTGTTTTGACTTTTTAAAAGTAATATCACCCAGAAAGAATGTATGGATATGAAGTATCACACCTTTCTCTCCCCTGCCATAAATATATTATGATTTGTGAATCCAGTTAATCACTTGCCCGCATTGTCTGACCTATTTGTATTCTTCTAACCATACTAACGTCTTTATATTCCTCCGTACACATCACCTATTTTCGTTTGAAATGGGACATGCAATCTTTTAAACCTTAAAAATCGACCACCAATCGTGCCAATATTGTAACGTTGGTTCTTAACCTGGTAAAAGCGGTTTTATTTGTGCATAACACGCTTTCTATACAAGTCATGTAATACAACTTGGCTACCTTGGCCGCCATACTGCCGTGTGGCTCAACCAGTTGAAACTGCGCGCGCGCACAAAACCTTAAAAACAAAAACACTGACATTTAAGTGGTCCTTTGTTATTTCAGCCACCCTAGCGCGGATCCATGCATTGGTTATTATAATGATATCAGTCCTCATATACCAGGTCCAGCTCTGATCGGGTCTTAACCTACTTCAGTTGTGTTGATAAACCTGAAACACAGAAAACGCAAATTAAAAATAACATCCGGATTTATTTGTCAAAGAAAATTGGCGGATTTGGAATTCCCCGCCTTTGATTCGGCCTATTATTTAGACAAAACATCTTATTTGGGGCAGAGATTGGGTGGGATCTGGTGTTTGATAGGGATGTATTTCCATTGCCAGATATAAGGCCTTCAATGCGATACTATTATACCTGCTGGTTTAATATTAAGAAGTTACGCATTTTTAAAATGATTTTAAAATCATGTTTACTTGATACGAATTTAGAGAACGTTTGAAATTGAAATCATACAATAACAATTTGTTCAACTGTGCATGTGCTTACATGTATAGATTATTAAATGCACTACATTCAAACGGTATTTCATTGTACACGTCGGGTGTTGTTATCGTTAAACTCATTGAATATGTTCACGTATTTCGAATCATTCAATTAACATACCGGTACTAGTATGTTTCTAGTTTACATTCATGTTCCACACGTACAGACATACAGCGTGCCCATGTGGATCTGTTTTGTAATCATCTTCGCCCCCCCCCCCCCCCCCCACTCTTTCCCCCTCTCCCTCTCTATTTCACTATCTCTCTCCCTCTCTTGCCATCACTATATCTTGAATCCTAACCATTCATGATTAGCTCTTATGTCTACTTTTGTCTGTCCACCAATTAATGTGACTTTTTATCAATTAATTGAAGCCACGTAATCAGATTAGTTGACCTTGTGTCCATTAAATCTTTAAGTCACATTACAATCATTGTCCAGTAAATCCATTAGGTTAAAGGTTAAATGGTTAAATGGGAACATTTGTATAACCATTTTAAGTCTACACTGAATTATGAATATTCTTACCTAGGCATAGGCAATACGTCATAAGAGAACTGCCAACAATCTAAAATGGTTTTGGTCTATTCCAAAAAGTTCCTTATACATTCCCGTGCGTTCCGTGCAGACAATATGAGAGTTTCGTAAACAAGCTGTAAAAATGAAAATGACTACCAATTTTCGTGTATGTGTCCCGTGAGATCTGCCGGTGGATTTGAACTTTCCTCCGCACGACATCATCGTCTCAGTGTAAACCCTTTGTTGACATTCGAATTGCTGTACTTAGTTTAGGATTCGTACATTTTACATCTTGACTCCCGCAGGCAACTCTTTAGTAAAGGACGAACAATCTCACACCAATCTCCATCAATGTATGTACATAGACATCAGTTATCTCTACCATGTCTATATAATATTTACCATTCATGATGGTTTCATAACACTCATGAAGAAAAGCGTATACATAACACAACCGGAGAGCCGTTATTTTCAGACTGTAACTCAATGGCATAACGTTTGATTTCCTGGAAATTAAAACTCATTATTTATTTCCCACATGCATGGCCTTCTTGCATAATTTGTGTGTGTTTGTTAATATTGTTTCCGGATAAATAATAATGTAATTGTAGACCGCAAATTGCAATAGACTGAATAGAGCCTCTAAGCGCTTATTACATTTACGTATAAACAAAAAAATAAAACAAATAGATGACAAGGGAAACATAAAAGTCAACAATTAACAATTAAATGACAGAGGACTGGAACAAATATTTTTTTCCAAAGTTATTCAATGTTATTATAATAGCATATTAATAGTAATTGTTTTCTGTTCTTCTTCCTATCCCCTTTCTATAACCACAGACGGACGGAAGCAGTCCAGGCTCGTACTCATCAGATAAAGGCCAGCAATACGGGGACGGCTACGACGTCTCATCGCCATACGGTAAGCTACGATCACGTGAATGATGACGATGATGATGACGATGATAATGTCGATGATGATGATGATGATGATGATGATGGTGATGGTGATGGTGATGATGCTGATGATGATTATGATGATTGTGATGATGATGATGATGATGATGGTGGTGATGATGATGATGATGGTGATGATGATGATAATGATGATGATTATGATGATTATGGTAATGCTGCTGATGATGATGAAGATCCTCATCAAAGTGATGCTGACGATAATGTCATTATCAAGGAAATTAGTGATAATAATAAATCCACCATTGAACACTTCTTTTTTTTGTACCATTTAAAACCTGCACCTTGTATTATCTACCCATCTCTGCGTTTGTGATTACCCATCACGATATCAATTAATGCCATACTTCATTAACCACGAAAATGAAATAAAGGCAAGACTAGAACTATAAATGGTCCTGATTGTTTTAACATCGTCCGTACCCAATAATGTAAACGGCTTTACCAAATTAAATCAACAAATCGTCTTTGTTGATGACTTCTCCACACCATGCCGGCTCCTCAATCGCTTCTTCAGACGCCCGTACGTCGTGTCCGGGGAAGATACGGCAGGGGTGACGCCTAGAAACAGGCGGGTGTCGAAACATTAAATCTACATGTAGTCTATACACTCGACACTACATGGTCACTATAAAGACGCGCAAAATTAACCCTTAGCATGCTGCAAGTCGTATCACACAATGTTTAAGCTCGTACAAATGATTTACTTTCAAGACTGTCAGCATTAAATAGGAGCGGAGATAGTGAGATACGATATAAATAGGCATGGATTTGGAGATAGGAAAGAACATCTTCATTTAATTGATCGCCGAATAGACATCTGGGATGTATGTTAAGATTCCTTTAAAGGTCCGTTCAGCCGAACTACGGACCGTGTCAGGTCCTAATTAAAACAAATTTAATAGCCAATATTAATGATAGGGGAGCTAAACATTAAAAATCATCTTACATCTGCCGCCTAAAATTCTTCATGATTTTGTAGGTGAACTTTTCTACTTTCTTATTATGACAGGTACAAACATAATACAAATAAGGTTAAATTCGCTATAATTATGCCAGCGGGATGCGCTCCTATACATTGTAAATCGGTTGAAATCACTAGTCTGTTGATGTGATCAAGTGATTAAGAATAGTCTTCGTTGCAGCTCTGCAGAAAACATCATGTATTTCTATTTAGTGCTTGCACCATTCTATTTTATGCATACAAAAGGTCCTATGTCTTCATGAAATGAAACTATAGCGGAAAATAAGGAAATGCAAGTATGACAAGCGAGTTTACTTTACCAAAGGTATGTCAGTGTACTTTACATTACGTCTTGAATTCAAGCTGAAAAACAGCACATCTTCTCTAAAAAATTGAATGTTGATCGCAAAGGAGCGACTTGCAATTGTTGATTTACCAACAATGATGACAATTAACACAAATTTATCAAAATAAAATAAAAACATATCGAATTGAATTTTTGAAAACGGAAAAGGCTTAGAGCAGAGATTTTCTTGTTAATACAAAATTATGAAATTAAACAATATACCCACGGAAATGAATATATAATACTAATAGTTTTATGCTTTAGGGGGCGAAAATATTTTAGTAAGAAACTGGTTAAAGCCAAATTGATACTAATATTGATATGACTTGTAGGAAGGATTGGTTCGTATTACAGTCATGGGTAATCATAAACAAGGGAAACATTAAACCAACCACAACAAACAAATAAACAACCCCCAAATCACGACCTCGACTCGAATCGTCTGGCCCCAAAATTGCCATGGATTCCCGCCAAAATGTTACGAGGCGCGGGGGACCAGAGTCTGATTCGCTTTAACCATTTCGCCCCCCTGAATACAACTGTTACGTTTTCCTGTACTTTATGAACTTGAATAGTCGGGGTGCTTACTATTATACGAGTTGTTTGTTTCGCGAATAGCCTGATATTTAAGAGTTGTTTAAGGGTTAATAAATGTCCTCCAAGTTTTATGACTCATTTGTGGCATATCGTGATTTGGTCCTGACGCCAGACTTAGTGCTCCAACCTTCTACTGTTATTGAACCTTCTCCCCCTCTCTCTCGCGCTCTGTCTTTCGCAGTTTCCCACCGTCTTTCGTGGTACTTTTAATTTTAGACCTTACTTCAGAAGACATAGCTAATAGTCAATTTCCCCAATATATCTTCTACCCCAAATGCAGAAATATATGTTCCAAAAGAACGCTAGTAACTTCGTTAACAATTCGTTACCATCAAACACTTCATCCCCACGCCCCCCACCCCCTCCCCTTGCTTACCATCCTATACAAAAACTACCGAAACACTATGTTCCCTAAATAAAAGTTGCAACCCTCCTATGCTGAGCTGTTGATGCTGAGCGGTTGATATCCCACACCCACCCCCCACCCCCCCCCCCCCGCCCCTCCCCACCACTTACCATCCGTATACAATCCCACACGTCCGAAACATATCTGTTCCCAGTAGAATAGTTTCAACCCTCCTACTTCTGAGTGGTTCAGAATGATATCTTTCCCTAAGGATCTTCCATAACAGGACTTCCTAGGCGATACTAGGTAAACGAACTATAAATCTTTGGAATGTGATGCCCTCGCAAATGTCTATATACAAACTGCTGTATATAGTCCACCACTTAATCGGATCCTTTTTCTTGTTGGCGATTAATGGCCCGGTCAGATATCAACGGATATCGGAAACGTATGCCCAACGAATAGACAATTTGCGAAATTAAAGTATCCGGTGATGAAAGTCGTCTCCATTGCTCAATGTACAAAACATAGAACAACGTACATCACCGGACAAGGAACGGACAAGAAACGTATAGAATGGATGGAAAATTTAGCTCTCCGTTTGACATCCGTTTGCGCAATCCGTTGATATGTGACCGGGCTATTAATGAGTTGAGAAAAAAAGTACGAAGCAACAAGAAAACTACGCGATAGTATTAAATCAGAGAGGTGGGAAGACTGATTAAATCATGTCAGTGAGAACCAGAATGAAAATGAAATTAAGAAAGTTCGGCTTAAATGTTTAGTTTGATTGTTGCATAATATATATCTGGTGCTTCCGTATCAACTAATGTTCTATCTGTATTTGTTCCTTTACTCTTCTTATGCAGGTTACAACTGCGGCAATGCATCGAGTCTCGATTGCTTGTCGCTCATCGTAGAGAGCATAACACCCACCAAGGGTAAAGCCATCACATCACCGAAAAAGGCAACCTCCGACGGTCTCTGTATGGTCTGAAAACGCGTGCTACAACAATCAGAAGACAATTTGTACGACGTATGGCACGCCCGAGTCATTGTGTAAAAAATAAGTGAGAAATCGACATATGGCACGCCAAGGGGGAAATATTCTACATCACCCGCTGTGGCAACAGTCTGACGCGCTGCGATTGGTGTGACGTCATTGCGTATGGCAAGCAGTGTATAAAGGTGGATGGTACAACTCCAGTTATACACCATCACTGAAAAGAACAACCGTTCGTGAAATCGTGATCTTTCTCTACAGAAAATAGTCTGACTATCTTTCAAATTCGTGACTGCGCAACCTGGAAATGATGCATATGGTATGCATCTAAGTTGTTACATCTACCATTGACACGCATTCAACGTTTACAATGTGCATTGACTTAGTTCATGTACAAAGTCTTTGAAATAAATCAACACCAACAGCGACAACATCGAACATTACGCGCATGCGACTGGATCAATGATCGGAACGGACGCGCAATATCTGATGACGTCACCGATCTATTTTTGCACACGACTTTTAGATTTCGATCGCCAGCGAAATGGGTATAGAGAGTGAGGTAGGCCATCTGTGGCGTGCGCAGCAAAATCGGTTGCTATTTAACAGATTTGTATTGTTATTAAAGTGTACATTTTAAGAAAAGTCTAAGCAATATATAACTGTCAGATAATCATAGAGACTGCCTTGTATTGTTATCATTTATATATTGATCAGTTTAAAGTTTAGTTGATTTGTATGATCTTGTTAATGAAAGGTATCATTTAAGTTGTGTATGATTTTTTTTTTCTTCATCATAACATGTATTAAAAACCACTTGAAACAAAACATGATCATCTTTTAGAGAACATTACATATTGTTATAATGATAATAAACTTGAGTGAATAGTAATTACATACAAGTATAATTATATTCTTTTATTCGGTTCTAATTGCCTACAGGAATGATTTCGAGTCAAACATTACGTTTCTATATCCTTGTTTTATATTACAATATATTTAACTTTTTTAAATATGTTTGATTCTTTTAGTTTGAAAAACATTAATTTCGTTTTTTTTTAATACCTTATATATGGGTACCTAGCTTGAAAGATCTTGTTGTAATGGTATTTCAGTTTGTAAAACAGATATGTATAAGTATCATCTTCTTTTAAATAAAGTGTATACTACATTGTTTAACTCAGCCTGATAGAACAATATTACTATTTTCCTTTGGTTTCGGATAGGCTTACAGCACGATGCTATTCAATTTAACCTTATACTCCATGGGAGTATTAATGTACGAGACAATTATTTATAATGCGTTAGGATAACATTATGATTACTAATTATCATCATTACTTCAAGTTATGATTATGTTTGTATGCAGACACTAATTAATTCTTCAGACGATCTTTCACAACGATATGGGATGACTCGACTCTAGATTTAAGAGCTAAAATCTAAAAATAAACCATCTTTTGATTCGATGAGGCGCATGTTTCGCTGTACAACCTACTGAACATAATCCCATATTGCCTAAGGGATCAGCCAACTCGATGACAACTATATACCGAGATAAAATGACTCTTGTTCTCAGTGTTATAACACTCGTATATGTTTAACCCGTGCACATACAGAGACAATTAATTCACGTTCAATGCGTATATGAGGCTTTGATACCTCTCGTATGTTTATACTTTAAAGCCATATCATGCGAGTATTATGCTTGAATCTTAAAGATCACCTGATCTCGATAATAGTTTTGTTTAAACATGTTAAAGATTTTCATCAAGACCTTGTCGAGAGAGATGAATCGGCTCCCCTAGTATAATCACGATAATTATGCACGAAATACGAAACCATGTCTGATATAATGACTAAATAAAGGACGAGTGATTAAGGAGTAGGATAAGATGATCTTTGACTGAACAGAAGTAATCAAGATTGGGGGGAGGTGCATGGATGAGTCAGGGTAATAAGGGGTGATCCCCGGATCACTACGCCGACAGTCACGGCGACACGGCACCTCGTCGGATGAAGCGGGCTTTTTCTTGTCTTGCTGATATAAGCGGCTTCGAATCTTCGCGGATCTTCGAGAGCTATTTCTATTATTTGAAGAACCTAACTCTACTTACTTGTTGTTTCTTGTTTGCGTTCTCTTTGACTCATTTTGTCTTCCCCTATTTCTTATTGTCTTGACTTTTGATTCTTTCATACCCTATTCGATATATTTCGTATCCTTTTCATTTGTTTTTATTTGAATTTTTTTTCAATTTCTCCTGTTTAAAATTTTCCTTCAAATTATATCCTCCTTTCTTCATATGTTATTTCACATTTGTCTTCATTTATTTATCCTTGTCCTTTTTCGGTAATACATGCTATTGAAAGTAGGTTCATTATTTAGTCATTAGTTTTTTTCTCTCACTAAATGGCTAAAAGTTGTGACGATTTTTATCTGGAGTCCTTGATGAGTGCTCCTAGAGCGATTAGTCATAAAGTCTTCGCTTTCTTTGTTTTGATTGATCGAGGGATCATCAAATCCTCTTGAAACTTGAAGTCTTGAAACTTTTGTAGGGGTATTTAGGGTTGGGCTTATAGATAAAGAGGCCATAAATTAATTTCTATAATCCTAACGTAAAGCTAAACTGTTCCGAATCAAGAACTGAGAAATTAGTTTGTGTGTCTCAATCCCAAATTACCATTAAGTGCAGCAACATTATTTCTTAGAAAAGTATATTTAAGTAAAAGCAACATACAGAAAGAAAAGAAAGTCAGGATCGTGAGGGGTACATGCATACGTATTCATTTGTTCGCATCACGTGATTTACTGCGCATGCGTGACAACCATGTACCAAAGTAACCCCGATGATAATCAGAGGAGTATGTAATCCTGAAAATCTCTTCAATGGTCTGATTCATAAACGCCTAATGATCTCTTCATTAACCTTTCAAATATCGGTCTACACATACATTTGACAGGTCTACTCCCATTTTGGTTTATTCTTATTTGGTCTACTCCCATTTGGTCTATACCAATTTGGTCTACTCTCATTTGGTCTACACCAATTTGTTCTACTCCCATTTGGTCTACTCCCATTTGGTCTACTCCCATTTGGTCTACTCCCATTTGGTCTACTCCCATTTGCTCTACTCCCATTTGGTCTATACCAATTTGGTCTACTCTCATTTGGTCTATTATGGATCAAATTGTATGTAGCCTTTCACTTTATCATTCACTTATATTCAATGGCAAGCATTGTGTATTTACATGATTGAGAAGACTTGTTGTATATCTTTACAAGTTTGTAACTTCTGAAAAGAACAAGTCAACTTCTGTGCCAAACATTGATACGTTCATGTGCCATAATATTTTGTTGTCTTCCTCATTTTCACTCAGAAATTTGATATCATTCAAGTGTCTTTAACTGTTAAGTTAGTTTTAATATTACAAGTATTCAAAGAAATATGGTTGTATTCATTAAAACGCAATTGTATTTTGTCAGTGTTTATAAAAGACTACGACTGCCATTAATTCGTATTTACATGTATTCGCATGTATAATTACATTGTGTATCTACCGCTTATCTTACAAAGGATGTTTCAATGTTATGTCGACCAGTTTGTTGAACATGTTTAGGTGGTTTTACTGGAGTAAAAATTAACAATGTTTACTTAGTTTTGTTTATATACATTATAAAGTAATGTGGAATCAACGCAATGATAAACATTACTATGTATACATGAGTGTAAGCCATCAATGTACTAACATTACAACCGTGTAAACTAATTTGTCTAATTCTTGATATAATTTATTTCATCACTGTTTAAGATTGAACGTTGTTTTTTCAAATTATTTGGCTTATAGCTAGTTTTCGACCGTTCTCAGTTACAAACCGAATTATTGTTTAAAATCAACTTATCTCATTGTTATTTTTGCCAAATCATCATAGTTATACAACTTATGTCTACAAGATCTCAAGATGTTGTACAGTGGATTCACGTACATGTTTAATTATTTGTATTTCCATTTATATTCTCTTATTTGGTCGAAATTTGAAAACTATTTCTTTAGAACCGTGTGACTTGTCTTGAACGGAAGACGTAGATCGTGTGTTTTGTTTAATGTCAGAACCGCTCGACAAGATATTTTATATTTGCATATTTTCTTTATTTTGAAGTGGCACTTGTATTTATGTTTAGTTATTCAGTTTGTGTGATTCGTTATAATTCATTCATTCATTCAGTTATTCGTTCATTCATTCATTCATTCATTCATTCATTCATTCATTCATTCATTCATTCATTCATTCATTCATTCATCCATTAATTTTCCATTCATTCATCCATTGATTCATCCATTGATTCATCTATTCATTCATCCATTGATTCATCTATTCATTCATTCATTCATTCATTCATTCATTCATTCATTTATTCATTCATTCATTCATTCATTCATTCATTCATTCATTTATTCAATCATTCATTTATTCATTCATTCATTCATTCATTCATTCATTCATTCATTCATTCATTAATTCATTCATTCATTCATTCATTCATTTTCCATTCATTCATCCATTCATTCATCCATTCATTCATCTATTCATTCATCCATTGATTCATCTATTCATTTATTCATTCATTCATTCATTCATCTATTCATCCATTCATAAGACCTTTGCTACTATTAAGCAAAATGAAACTCCCTCAATAGCTAAGATTAAATTAAATTTCAGCGTTTTGGACGGTCATTAAAATAATATCAATGGATTTGAAAAATTAATTCATATTAGAAATCTCACCGTCTATAATATTCACTTTTTCCCTATGGCACGTCCATTTAAGAAAACAAAACATACTTATCAGCCATTGTTTGCCTTTTGACAAAATTTCAACTATATTATTCATTATGTTGTGTCCAAATAGTTTGCCTTTTTGAAATACTTTTGAACTATATAAATGTTTTTGACCATAATGGAATGCCTTGTTCACGTATCTTTTGAACTATAAATATGTTGTGGCCAAACCTATACATTATTGTTTGCATTGTCGACATATCTTTTGAACCGTTATTTTATATACGTAAATATGTTTCGGCTAAACATAATAATGTTGGCCTTTGAACTATATATATGGTTCAGCCGAGCATTGTTTGCCTTGTGTTCATATATATTTTTAAAACTATAATTATATTATGTGTCTTCTGTACAATTTGACTACCAGTGTACATAATTATTATTAATTATGCCGATTTATTTTGTGGTCTGTATTCTATGTGGCATGAAGACATTGTATAAGCAAAGATTTTTTTATTATAGTATGTGTACATATTTCACAGTTTAACCTATCAATTGTTAAATGCATCGATCATGCATCATGTGTATATAGGATACAGACAGAGAGATGAGACGTTGCTTATTAGACCTTCTTTAAACATTGTTAAATAAATGAACAAATGTGTATTTATTTCATGATAATTAATTACGCCATTCGTAAATGTATATTGTTCTTCTTATATGACTATTAAACAACCGTTTGAGGTCTTAAACTATACAGAATATTATGTCTACTAAACTCTTTATTTCATTAACGAACCTATGGCTATGTATCTACACAAAGAACGTGTCGTGGACCAATAGAAGTTGAAAGGGGATAGTGACAGTGTGAATGTGTATATCGGTTGTACATGTATGTAAATTGAATGTTTGCGTGTGTATGTGTGTGGTAATGTGTTTACCCATGACCTAATTAATGTATGAGTATGAGGATGTTTGTATGTGTGCGTACATGTTTGTTGATGCATAATAGTTTTAATGTTTTATATAGGTAATTCATTCAATTTACAATTGGTGCGTGCAGACGTGTGTGTTTGTACTTACTTTTAATTAATTCTAACCGAAAATTGAAGTGATTACATAAGGCATTATTGATGGTTTAAAAAAATTATCATGAATCATGCACAACTATTAAAGGTCATCAAGCGTGGGGATGCTACACAGCGGGTCGCCATTTTGAACTAGGCCAGTTTGCGCGCACCGCATGACACTGAGCTAACGTGCATTACGCACCGTGCGCAACCCGTACGCAAGATGGCGCCGCGCGTCTGATTTGACGAATCTGAACTACCTTTAACATGAGAAAACGGCAAACTATGAATTTTGGAAAGGATGCTTATCATACTGCCAACATGAAACTATTTCTTGTTGTTTTTGTACATGTTCAAATGTACAAGCTTGGCTTGTTTATCCCATTAATGTCTCATTTCCAAGAATACATGGAAATATCGTTAATATGTTTAAAGCGAAAACCATCATGTACATTGTACATGTCTTATAAACATTAACTTCCCAATAGCGGGGTAGCCCTATTCTCACCAGACCAGGGGGCGAATCAGTGGGGCAAAGAGATAAAGAGAGAGACGTAGATGTTTAGGGTTCTGGTATCCACCAGGGTCCCGTTGCAGAAAGAGATACAATCGATTGTAAGTTACAATTAATCGTAAGTCAGATCATGTGTTCTACATGCGCACATCTGATTGGTTGAAACGCGCAAATTTTCTGACTTTTACAATTGATTGTAACTTACAATCGATTGTATCTCTTTCTGCAACGGGGCCCAGGACGAGGAGTACATAAACCTCAAATACAATGTGTTGTGTTACGCATGATAATGCATATTTAATATAATGTTCTCTTCATGGGGTCGGGGTGCACTAGATGAGGGTATAATCATCCCACATTAACCCCTTAACACTTTCCCACCCCCGTTCTACGCCATTATACTTTCCAAACAGATCGTTAGGTCGTTATGAGAAGCCCATTGGCGGCATGGAAACTTGTCACGCAAAGCCGTAGCATCGTCCCCCCAGTCCCAAATCCAACTCGTCCCGAGTGGTAAGCCGGCGATTCATCATATCGCCCTCAATCTGAAGGATATCTAGACTTTGGCTAGGCAGCCCCTCCCTACTTTCCAATATACTGTATGGTTTTGATATCTTCTTCCTTCTCTTTCTTTATGTTATTCCTCATTAACTTTATTTCCGTATTACTACCATTGCTGTAGGGGTTTTCAGGCAGTCTGTTGTGTCAGATTTGTTAATGTAGTAATGACAATTTAAGCCCGGCGCAGACAGAGCCGACTCGACCCGATCCGACTGTTTTTCAGTCAGGCTAGAGTCAGTTTCGCTCAGTCGGAGCCGATCCAACATGTTGAATCGGCCTCGAATGACCTCCGACTGGCACTTGACTGGACAAACCGGAGTCCTGTGGCAGCGCATACTGAGTTAATCAGGCTGAAAACCAGTCGGATCGGGCCGAGTCGGCTCTGTCTGCGCCGGGCCTTAGTGTTCTTCATTTGAAAGGGCATTATTGAATTTCAATCTCTTCGTAAAGCGATCTATAAGGGCGTTATATTCTTATATGTATAAACATTGTAAAAATATGCTTCTATGCAAACGTAAATTAGCTTTAAGTTATTGCTATCTTAAAAACACTTTTAAAAATACACTCGGGTAGATGGGAATATCCCCCACCCCCTTAAAGGAGTAGTAAAGTTCTTAGTAGAGGGTCCTTAAAAGATAATTCTTTTGCGAGGTACGAGAAAATAAGGTGTAGGAATTGTAAGGGTACATATTTTTCAAAACGAAACAATGTTACATTATTTCAAAAGAAGTTTTACAAGTACGTTTAGTTATATTGATAAATATAAATGTTTTCGGCTACTTTCCCAAAACTGGTATTGTTAGTAAGTCACTCTCTGTTTCTGGATTACAGCTGACCGCGGCCTGACATAAATATTTCCCCTGGTCCCGGGAGACGGTCCTCCTCATTTCCCGGAGCAAATTGAGACATCTCGTCTGGCCTGGGCCAGGATCGGAAACTTTCAATCACAAGTCCAAGTCCTCACTCTCAAAATCACATCTCGCTGCCACTTAGACATTTGCAGACGGACCTTAAAGGGATCTAGTAGCTAAAATATGCAAACGTTTGAACAACAAACAACGCGCATGGTCTCATACTTCTATTAGCAAGGGGCAAACAACGACGCATGAACATGAACGAACCATTATATTTGCAAGTGAGTTCGTTCAATTCAAACAAAGTTACTAGTTCGTTACAGTAGAATTTTTATTCGGACAACAAACAAAATTGCCTGAAATCCCATGTTGATATCTAGTGGATTTGTTGCAAACAGCAGAACGTTGAAAACGCGAAAACGCCTCCTTATAAATAGGAAAATAAAAGTTTGCCCCCAATATCTTGATATAGACTCTGACTACACCCTCATGTCTAGTCGCGCGTATGGTTGCAGGGGGCAGGGGGCAGAGGGCAGGGGGCAGGGGGCCGGGGGTTGGGGCGGGGTCCCTTGCGTGTATACATATTGTCCAGTATGTGTTTTGCCAGCATGGCGAGCAAGAAAGTGGATCATCACCAACCACTCATGCATCTGTGCATTGTCACTTCCCGATTATGAGGTGTTCTTTGCAAGAATATTGGTATGGTTTGCGAAACTATTCCTCGGAGGCGGTTGGGTTGTAGCCCCGTAGCCCCTCGCCCGCCATTTGGGCCAGTCTGGACTGAGATCTTAAAACTGTTCGCATCTCGTGAATGGGTTAGGGGGAGGGGCTGCAGCCCCCTAGCCACTCGCCCGCCATGTGGGCCCGTCCATGGCTTCGTCTGGACTGAGATTTTAAAACCCTCAATCCTAACTGATCGCATCTCGCAGAAAGGGGTCGGAGAGGGAGGCTGGATCCCCTAGCCCCTCCTCCGCCATGTGGGCCCGTCTATGGCACAGTCTAGCCTGAGATCTTAAAACCCTCAATCCTGACTGATCGCATCTCGTAAAGAACTTGATGGATGCGGGCTTACAGTTAAGACATGTTGATATTTTGTTGTTGCTTCTGTTTTTCTGGTCGATCTTTCGTTTCCTTTTTACGAATCTTTCTTTTTGATATACTGCATGATTATAATTATTTATAACTTGTTCCATAATATTCTTCTTCCTTTCTTCTTGTTTATGATTGAATTATACCATGATCACTTAAAGTTCCTTTCCACTAATTCATGTTCTTCTATTTGAATTACTTTCTCAATTATGGCTTTGTTTTTATTCTTATTCCATAGTTTATCATTTCTTTTGCGCTTCATTATCTGATGTTTCCCGCTCTCTGAGTATATATAAGTGTTACTGTTTCACTGTTGCCGTTTCGTTAGCATGTGTCCTTACTGTTAGTACTTACCGTTAATTCTGATAGAGCCAATAGAGACATCATCAACAATGCGGGGAGGGGCATTGCTTAGAAAACCAAGAGGGAAGGGGGACAAGAATGAATGAGGGGGTAGCTTATACCAGAATTGTAATATCGCTTTGTGACAATTCAATATTTCATATAAATGATTTGGTGCAGCGAAGGGGCAAATAAATAAGTGACCAAATAAAGGGGGCATAAATTATCACAAGCGACAGGGGGGAGGGAACTAACTGCACCCCCCCCCCCCCTCCCCCTCCACCCATTTCCCCCCTTAGGAACGTCATTGGTTCCGTCAGGTATATGATCGGAAACTTTCAATCAGGTCGCTGGATTCTACCAGTCATATCAGTGAAGATTCCTAAGCTGGTGGATGATGCTTTAGGACCAATGTGACTTCGGTTTTTTTTCTGTTTGCTCTCGAAAACAAAATAGCAGACTTTTATTTTATTTTCTTCGAATATATTTTCTGTTAAATAATTATGCAATTCTTATATCATGTTTATACGAGTATTTTTTATTGTGTATGTTTCATCGCATCATGACTCTTGTTTCGTAATTTTGATTAGCGCATTTCTTTCATAACATTTGCCACAACGGATCTCTAAAACTGAATACAACCAACTAGTATGTGGTAATAACCACAGAAAGGGTACATAATGTAACACATAAGAAAGGGAAAGTCATCTGCAACAACCAATTCCGAATAGCATGATTATTTTTTAATCGACTCCAATAATAAAATTCGGCTGCATGGCATTGATCCAAGCATATAATGATACTGCTGCTGCTGACGATGATAATTATGATGAAGATGATGATGATGACGACGATGATGACGATGATGATGATCAGATGATTATAACGATCATGATGAAGATGATGATGATGATGATGATGATGATGATGGTAATGATGATAACGGTGATGATGATGATGATGATGATGATGATGATGATGATGATGATGATGATGACGATAATGATGATGATGATGATGATGATGATGATGATGACGACGATGATGATGATGATGATACTGATGATTACGGTGATAATGAGCATGATAATGATGGTGATGATGAGTATACTGATGATGATGATGATGATGATGATGATGATGATGATGATGATGATGATGATGATGATGATGATGATGATGAACATACCTTGAACATACCTTGAAGGCCACACCTCACCAACTGCGTGGCAGGGTTTAGGGGGCCCTTTTGAGCCCATTTTAAAAACCCAAGTTGGATAGCTGTTTCTTAAAACTTAGGAGTGAGGGGGCTTGGACTACACTTTGTTGGAGTTTGTTCCATATGTTGACATCATGATGATCATGAGGAGGAGGAGGGGGGGGGGGGAGGAGGAATAGGAGGAGAAGGAGAAGGAGGAAGATGAAGAGGAGGAGGAGAAGAAGGATGGAGTATACATAGTAAATAGTGTAAAGCACCTAGGGATGATATATAATAGGCATTTTATCAATAGAACATATTATACATAAAATGAGTCTTGGAGGGGTATGAAGGGGAGAAGCAATATTATTAGGGAAACGAAAACCCAGTACAATTACTGGAACAACAACAATAACATATTTACACATCTACTACTACTACTACTACATGTAGTATTTACATGGACCCTAGTATATGAAACAATGTCACTCATGACCACAATGGAACGAAAATATTACTACTTATAACAAAAAGGAAGAACATAAACAACTTGAACAAGGAAACAGTCTTCTGCGCTGACCTTGCCCAAAGGGCCCGAGTGGAATCCACTCAATATAGGGTTGTTGTCAAGTACCCCCACGGGACCTTTGTTTACGCCAGCACAATGCACAAGATGCGTAGCCAAGATATCTTCGGGGGCGGGGGGAGGGGGGGGGGGGGTGGGCTCTAGGGATCGTGTTTTGTTTGTTTGTTTGTTTGTATGTGTTTCTTTGCTTGTTTGTTTGTTTTGTGTATTTGTGTGTGTCTTTGTTTGTTTGTTTGTGCGTACGTATGTGTGTGTGTGTGTGTGTGTGTGTGTGTTTGTTTGTTTGTTACTTGGTTTGTATGTTTGTTTGTTTGTTTTTGTTTGTGTATTTGTTTGTTTGTTTGTTTGTTTGTTTGTTTGTTTGTTTGGTTGTTTGTTTGTTTTTTGGGACACAGTGGGTAACAGGAATCATGATTGTTCATAAGCCAGGTATAGAGGGTCGGTGCAGGCGGTGCAATGTTGACAAATCGTTGAGGGAGTCACCTGCCCCCGTGCCCCCATGGCTACACTCCAAGAGCTGCACTCTTTCTCCTAGGTGAACTTTCGGAAGTGACTTTCAGAGGTCAAAGGTCAAAGCCATTCCCATTCTGCACGACTCGTCTGCTCGTAGTGAGAGTGGTTTAGTTTCAGTCACGTGGTGCAGTAACTTGAGACATGGAAGTCGCGTTTCCGAATTCCAACGAATATTTAAGGGAGTTTACGAATAACAAAATGGACATTGTTTTGCGATTCGAATCGAAATAGTTATTCCAAGTTCAAAAAAAGATGGTTGTTTTTTTTTTTTTTTATGTTGTTGTTGTTGTTGTTTATGATGGTGTTGTTGCTGTGGTTGTTGATGATGATGTTGTTATTGTTGTTATTGTTGTTATCGTTGTTATTGTTGTTGTTGTTGCTGTTACTGCTTATGTTGATGGTGATAATGCTGTCGTTGTTGGTGTTGTTGTAGCAGACGAATGAAACGAGTTTTGAATCGTCAAATGACTTTCTAATTATGAAGATATTTATGAATGAATTGAAAAGCGTTCTACTTCTAGAACGCTTTCGATTGCAGTCAGAATCAATGGGCAGTATGTGATAAATCTGACATAGTGAACAGTGTTCGTTTACTTTCAAACGTATTTTAAAATAATCTTCCGATGGTGTATTGGTATACGATTGAAGTCTCAAATATCATTTTTGAAGACAATTTTTTTTACAACGTTATTGGATCAACTGCAACAACAAAATAATAAACATGCCATAAACATACGACGATGGACGTAGAAGATGGAAACTCAAAGTTGTAAAATAAATAAATAATATCTATACTATAGCAATAGATGGCGCTCTTTCTAAATACGGTTCAGAGCATCTCTGATACGATCTCGACACCTTCATTACGTGTAAAATAATTTCAAAAGTTCTTCGTAGGATTTAGTTATTTAAATTATGCTTAAAGATACATATGATGTTAATATATAAGATATTATCAAATGACTTATATTACATTAGTATATAAAAAATAACATCGAGTATAACTAGACATAATTCATATATTGACCGTTTATAACTATTGTTTGATGATGGATTATGTTTTCAATGATATATCTGAATATTGGTCAGGATGGCTTGTGTATTTTTAATACAGTATCTCTAAATATCTTATACATGAACAAAAATTAGTGAAAAGAGACAGCAAAGGTGAAGTTAAAGTGAAGGGAGGAGAGATGTCAAAGAGAGGGGTGGAAATTGAAACAAACGAAGACTGGGATCAAAATAATGGGAACAAGGTTGGATCAAATTATTCGTTCTAATTAACATAATCCGCACTGAACACGAAACGTCACTCGTGCCCCGGCAAATATAGGACAAACCAAATTAAAGGTGATCATGTGTGGAGAATGCTACACTGTGGGTCGCCATGTTGAATGTGGCTTGTTCGTGCGCACTACATTATTACACTGAGTCAGAGTGTATTTCTCACCGTGCGCAAGATGGCGCAAGATGGCGCAAGATGGCACCGAGCGTCTGATTACGAATCCCAACTTCCTTTAAACAATATTTTGTATATACACACACAATTTAATAAAAACGAGACATCAAAAGTGAAGTTAAAACAAAAAAGGAAGAGATGTCACTTCAGAAAACAAATTTAAAACAAATAAAGACGGATCAAATACACGGGAACAAGGATAGGGCAACTATTCATTATGATTACAATTGTCCGCACATATCACGAAACGTCACTGGTACATGATGGAAATCGGACACACAACATGACAAAATGACAAGAAATGACATTAGTGCGACATGTTAAAGGTATCTAGAAACTGTGTTGACATGTGCCAAAAGTGATGACTGGTTGCTAAAATGTGTATGTTTTTGTATGTATTTGATATACCCACTGAGCAATGTGTGAAAAGTGCATGTCAAATGGATGTTATATGGCCGAGTAATGAGCGAAAATACAAAGTAATATTCGCTTACTCATTGCACTGACTTTGTACACAGTTATATCTCTCCAGTGGATAATCAAAAATCCGAACACTTCAATCGTAAATACCTTTTTAACGAAAAGTAAAAATCGAAAAACCGTAACCTGTTCTATGCCTAGGTGAAGGGAGAGATGTCAGAAACAAATATTAAAACAAACGAAGACAGGTATTAAATAATTAGGAACAAGGTTAGGTTAAAATATTCATTATGATTAAAATAATCCGCACGGAGCACGAAACGTCACCTGTGCTATGGGAAACTGGGACAAGCATAATACAACAAAATAGTGCAAGTTTTTTTTCTTTCCTCAAAGCACCTGATGACAAATCACATCAGTTGGCCCTAGTAATTAGGTCAGCCCTTCAACCTTGACCACATTCTTTGACCTACAAACGGTAGTTTTATGGATTATCATTCATTAACTTGTACCTGTAAACTTGTATTAACTTAACCATCTCTATGACATTGTGACATTAATTAATTGTCACATCAAAATAGGTATTTTGGCCACATTATTATCCTCTTTATGGATTAACATTGATTAATCATTAACCTATATCGTAATCTATATGTCGGACATGTAGCTTACCGATACAAGGCATGAGAAGCCAAATAATTCAGAATAAAGTAGTTTATTCCTATCCATTCGTGCCACTAACGTCATCATATCGGAAATAATATCGCTAGTGATATTCGTTTGTCTCGCAATGTATGGTCAACAAGGAATCTAAAAGATCACGACGTTTCGTGTGCCGCTGCAACACTTTGTCAAGTGATATAATTTAATGTCATCATGATCATAATACGTGTGACATTTGAGACATTAGTCATGTTCCAATATCATTGTGACAGTCTTCTGAATGATGTGTGATAGTTCCATAAAAAGGGAACACTGATTAGCTATTAACATGATTGATAACATTAAAAATATAATGAGACTCTATCACCTACAGAACTGCCCGTTGATTTTACATCAGTCGAAAAGCGTCCCCGAAACGCTATTCAATATAAATACGAATGAATGAATAATAATAATAATAATAATAATAATACATAACATTTATTGTGCGCCATCTATCTAATAAATTATTCAGAGGCGCAGAGGGAATAATAATCACAATTTTTACAGAAAAAAAAAAAAAAAAAAAAAAAGGCTACTCAAATGCCGATCTGAACAAGTATGTTTTAAGGCTTACTTTACAATATAACAATCATAACTGAATGAATGAATGAATGAATGAATGAATGAATGAATGAATGAATGAATGAATGAATAACTTTATTACCAATATAACAATCATACATGAATATAAGAAATGTTAACAGACAAACAAATTGGTAAAAGGACCCTACAGAAATAGCAACTATTGCTAGTGGGGCGTAGGACCCTCTGTACATGATTAGACAATATGCTTACATTTGAATAAGGCAAGAAACTATGATTAAATAACATTCTATACTAAGTATACAATAGTGGACATTCACCCACTAATAACAATTAAACTATAAGATTATATAAAACATATACAATCTTTCGAGAGAATAAAAAATGCTATATGTTTGGTAGCAATTCACAAAAGACTATTAGACATATTGACTTAAAAAATACTTTTTTACATTTATGATTAGGGAGACATTTGAACAATCAGAACCCATTTCACTATACTGTTACCATAAGCTAAGTAAACACATGTAACACAGAAATGTGAAAGCTCCAAGAGACTTTGATTCAGTGAATATTTATGACAAAGTTAAAGGTACACTTGAGTATTGGTACTTCCCGAAATGCCCCTTGACACTAAATTGGTTGGTTTTAATTCCATTTGAAAGTTCCTTGAATAAAACATGTAAAATGAAAATCATTCCCTTTCAAATGCTCTCATAGTTGAACATTTTGATTTCAAGATGTTTTATTCATAAGTCTACCGGCCGGGAGACATTTTGACTTTTTAGAAAAATAAAAAAATGCTTATAGACTACTTTGACAAAAATCTAAATAGGTTTTTAAATAGTTGTTGAGGATATCTCTATTGAATCATTATTTTAACAAAACATCAAATGCACAATTTTGTATGTAAAAATGGCTAAAACCAATGAGTTTTTAGAGAGCGCCCTCTTGAGTAGTAACGGATCTTTTTTTGTAATGATAACAGGGTTTTTACTTAGTCGTTTGTAATTGTGTATACTTTTCGAGCATGGTGGAGTTATAACTATTAGTTTGTACCGTAATGATGCATGTTTTGGTTACTAAAGTTAAGTTCGACCAATACTCAACTATCCCTTTAATGGATCATTCGTAATGATACTTCATTATGATTATGAATGAATTTAGTACTGTGCGTATGATTAAAAAGTCCAAATAATGTATAATTATTACTGTATGCATGTATTTGATTGCAATTATTTACTTAATTCGATCGACAACGTTAAATGCGTTCAATTTCATTTTCAATTTCATTTTTGTTTCCAACAAAATATACGTATCAATTACAATCATTTACACAATAAGGAAATACATATTGAAATTTATTCGAAATAATTATGTTGAGTATAATCATCACCGTATGTTCTGTATTGTTTGTCATTATGATTATTATAGGTAAATATAAAGAAGTACTAGTAGATTCAGTGACGTGCGTTTTTTTTCATATCATTATTAAATGTATTACAAAGAAGAATCTACAAGAATCTACGTCATTATGACAAAGGAACTGGAATTTAATTGTTGACTTTCTTCTGCACCCCGCAACCCCCCTTTTGTCATATCGATGATGTGTACCACGCACCTATACCAAACTTTCTCGCGAATAAACCAGCTCGAATCTGTAATAAAATGTGACATGCGCGCTTCAAAGACAATTATTTTTTTTTATTCGAAGACAGATGGGTTTTGTCCCACACTCGCCAGGTCAGAATGATGATGCATTGTAATTGTGTTGAGGTATAAGGCCTATGATAGAAGTAAAACAAAGCCGATGATCAAAGTAAAGTTCGCATGCGAGTAGGGGGATTAGCGAAAGGGCAGATTTCTAACCGTTTCATCTCACCTGTTTCGTTGCATTTTCGGGAAAAAAATTAAGAGTGCGGGGGAAATGTGAAACAATGGTCATTATTTTGTTTTCACCCGAAACCCCCCTTCCTTTTACTAGCTTTTTTCTCTTAAAGGGATCTAGTAACTTTGTTGACATGTGCAAAAAGTGATGAGTGGTTGATATATTGTTGTTATCTGATATGTCCACTGGGTGTTGTGTGAATATTTCAAGTTAAATGGACTTTATATGGCCGAGTAATGAGCGAAAATGCAAAGTGACATTCACTAACTCATTGCACTCACTTTGTACACGGTTCTGACGATGCGTTGGATAATTTGACATCTGAACACTTCAATCGTAAATATCTTTTTAACGAAGGGGAAATTTGGAAAACTGAAACCGGTCCCATGCTTTTTTTGTTAATAAGAATACAACAAGGTGTTCATTCCCATCTTTTTATTTTACCACTTTCTCCGTTGCTCCCCCCTCACTCTCTCTCAGTATCTCTCGCTGTATATACAATAGTATATGTATTATAAATCTTTCTTGTTCTTCTTTCTCTATCTCAATATTTCTGTTTAAAAAATGGATTTTGAATAATGGCCCCCGTACGATGATGCAGCAAATAGCGTGACAAAAGAAAAGTACAATCACCCAGTGACACGGAGACTTTCTCCTTTATCCTCCGAAACAGTTGTCACTTTTGTCATGCAAAACAACGCTCCATTTTTATCCCCTTTCTCCTCTTTTTTGTTCTAAATAATAATAATAATATTACTTCTCACTTCGGATCGTCGGGCAGTAGCTTTTACCCTTTTTTTTAACCGAGTCATGCTTGGGGTCGCTCTCGTTTCGGCGAGGCGCCGCTAACAGGAGCTGGCAGGGTGGGTGTTTAGCCGTCGCCGCTCATTACTTAGGGTTGGAGATGCGGGCGCTGCGTGCACCACCAGAAAGTTCTATAAGTGGGACTAATGTGTAACTTCCTGCCGGTACGTGGCCCGTGGCCTAGCTAGCCTGGTCTAGCCAGATCGAGCCCACACCGCATGATGCTGGTCTCAACACAGGTAAGACTAAATTTTAATGAATATTTTATCATGATTATGAGTGCAACCAGGTTTCCAGGAGCATGATGAGTAGTGTTAGAGTTATATGGAGGGAGGAGAGGGGGGAGGGGGGGGGGGGGGGGCAAACAAGGACCCCCCCCCCCCCCCCCCCCACCAACACATACACATACTTACCATCTTACTCGGTTGACATCCCGCCCCCTCCCCCTTCCTTCTCTTGTTATGGAAATTGATTGCTTAAATACACAAATCATTATTTTCAATTTTGGGCACGTTAACCCCCCCCCCCCCCCCCCCCGTGTAAATACACATGAAAGCTATAATATGGGGAACTTATGGCAATGTAGACCCCCCCCCCCCCCTCCAATAATAATAATAACATGAAAGCTATAATATGGGAGCATATGGCGATGTAGAAGCCCCTTCCCCAATAATAATAATAATAATAATAATGATAATGATAATAATAATTAATTCATTAATTAATTTAAAACAACAAGAAAATTTCCCCTATTTATTTGTAAAGCGTCATTCCTCGTGGAGTTTTGTGTCAAATAGTGGGTCTATAAATTAGTAGCCCCAAACTTAACATTACATAATTATGTATTTATTTTATTGTCCCTGGAAATTGTAACACATTCTTAATTGCATCCCCGTCACCCGAGTAACGTCCTTTCAGCACGTACTCGTTCCTATGAGACTGTTCTCTTTATAATGCGAAGAAACAGAAATTACACTTGACAAACCGTGACGAATTGTAGTCTGTCGCCCTCTTGTGGCAAGTCGCCGAGGAGAGCTGCAGCTGCGTCGATATCTTTACTTTTCTTATATTTTAATAAATTATCAACATTCTGAATGGAAATGATCATCTTGGCAAATAATGACCATACTTGTTTGTGTATATGTTTAAAGAGATCTAGTAACTTTGTCAAAAACCACAACATTTACTTAGACCTTTAGCAGTTCTACCATACCGCATTGTATTTGCATTACCAATAGAAGCATGGAACAGGTTTCGGCTTTCCTAAATTGTTCTTTCGTTATAAAGATATGTATGATTGAACTGTTCGGATTTTAAATTCTCTAGTGAATAATTTGAACTGTGTACAAACTCAGTGCAATGAGTTAGTGAATATCACTTTAAATTTCCGCCAATTACTTGGTCATATGACATTCATTTACCATGGAATTGTCATACATCACTCAGTGGACATTTCAGTTTACATATACACATTGTATCAACACTTCGTCAGTCGTTGCACATGCCAACAAAGTTACTAGATCTATTTAAGAATTAATTTGAATATCATGATTATGCATACATCTCATATAAGTGTAAATGACCATGCAATCAATTATATTACATTTCAAAATTATCGGAAAACGGTTGTATATTGTCTTTAGCATCCGCAGTCACACCTTTTCACCTCTACGTGATATCCCTAACCCACCCGTCTCAGCTCTAACATTATTATGATTGATACAGCATACATTACCATAAAAACAATTGGCAACATATTTTATATCTCTCTATACATTATGTATTTAGTCTCCGCGATCACATTTGATCACACCACTACATCCTTTCATCTACACAGTCGAGCATATGATTAATTCCTCAGGATTCCATTCGTTTAAACAAACAACTCATAATGTTTGTTTGCTACATGCATCGAGTATTACTTTACATTAACGTAAAAAAAAAGTATCCCCATTTCAAAATTAACACATTTTTGTTGTATCCCGGTCGAATTTCCTCACCCCTTCATGCACCCCCTCACCCACCCCAGTCCTGCGTGTGACTCACTCCAGGCCAGGGCAACCCCGAATATCGACGGCTCTCGGAAATTCGATTAAAGTTTGCTCTGTTTTATGAAACAAAACCGAAGAAAAACGCGGGAGATTCGGCTCACAATGATTCCGATGCTAAATTAGACGTGACAACATATTAACCCCCTCATCCCCAGCGGAACATTATGTGTATACAGTAACTCAATTGTCTTTTCAGAGTGTCGTGGCACGCGGAGGGTTAAACGCATGATGTGTGTAAGGGAAAGGGAAACGTAATGTTCATCAGTCATGTTATCGACGCATTGGTATTGTCTAAAACAAATGTTGATTATCATTAGTTTTTGCCTCTTGTTGGCACGAGGCCTTTGCAATGACAAATACCTCAGATTAGAAACAAAAATTAGTGAGAAAATTTCATTCCGTTGATACAATTGGGGTACAATTTAGTTACGATTATTACCATAGCCACGGAAAATAGAAAATTGAGAAATTCAATTGTAGGTAATATCATTAGGAGGGATTTGTTTGACGGTGTAAACTGATAATGTCCGCCGTACATCTGCAATGTGATGAGTGAATGGTGAAAGAAACCTATTTTGAGAATTTAAGAACGGATTGTTTCAATTTATTCGTTCGGCAGACGAAGGGATTTTGTGTTATTATGACTAGACATGTTTGAAAATGTATTTGCAGTTTTGTCATTTATTTGTAAGGTAATTCCTATTTGATAATATTTAATGTTGACATAGCAGACTATCCACACATAAAAAAGTATGGAGATAATAATTAAGTCATAAGATATAACAATATACATGTACCAATAAAACCATAATTAACACCATTATCATCATCAGCAGCAATAGCATCATCTTCATCATCATGATCATTATCATCATCATCCTCCCTCCTCCTCCTCTTCATCCTCCTCCTTCTCCTCCTTCTCCTCCTCCTTCCCCTCATCATCATCATCATCATCATCATCATCATCATCATCATCTACATCATCATCACCATCATCATCATCATCACCATCATCATCATTATCATCATCATCACCATCATCATCATCATCATCATCATCACCATCATCATCATCATCATCATCTTCACTATCATCACCATCATCATCAGCATCATCATCATCATCGTCATCATCATCATAATCATTATCTTTACCATCATCACCATCATCATCATCACCATCATCATTATCATAATCACCACCAACACCACCACAACCATCATCATCATCCTCCTCATCATCCTCATCATCCTTATCATCATCATCATCATCATCATTATCATCATCATCATCATCATCATCATCATCATCATCATCCTCATCATCCTCCTCATCATCATCATCACTAACATCATCATCATCATCATCATCATCATCATCATCATCATCATCATCATCACCATCATCATCATCATCCTCATCATCATTATCATCATTATCATCCTCATCATCATCACCATCAGCATCATCATCATCATCATCCTCATCATCTTTAACATCATCATCATCATCACCATCATCATCATCATGATATAATCATTGCCAAACTACACACTTATCCCATAAATATTCGATATCGTTATTCAAACAGTATGATAGAATTTCCTGTAATTTGTTCAAAAATTACTTCGCGTTTGACTGACAAAAATATGTACAACATACTACCAACAGATGGCGCTGGGTAACTTTTGTGGAACTCCAAGCATCCAATTGTTGCTAGTACCGTTCTGTCAATGACAAATGATTATGTGCTTTCTCGATCTTATATATATTTTATGAATCGTTAGAAAGTTAAAAACATAAAAACACCGATTTTACAGATATCTGATCGGAGAAAGAGCATACTGTACTGATAGAAGTGCATGCTTTATCCAATCCAAAAAATAACTGAGGGCCTATACTTACCATACTTATATTTTTTAAACATTAATCGATAAATTAAGGCTTCAATATTTATTCGAGTAAAATGCAAGCGCGTTCTTGCGGGGTTTAAAAACTATTTCTATGCAATATCACTATGAAAGATAAAACAGCGAATGTGTTTATACAACAAGCCCATGCGAACAGTTAAGCAAAAGAGTGTCATTGTGCGGTAGCGCATTGTCTAATTAAAGTTCGTGTATACACGCGCGTGATTAGTGGGTAGTACTCAGGGGCGTAGACAACGGGGGGATGAGGGGGATGCATCCCCCCCCCCACCTCACAAGGTTGGGGGGGGGGATGACATGTACAATCATCCCCCCCAGGTTTTAGGGAAAGATATAATTTTTTTGTGTGTACCTGTATACGAGTGGGAAAAAACATTAGTTGTATGAGCTAAGACTTGTTAATTCTACCGTTAAAAATGTAATTTGTACATCCACATTCCATTTTCGCTGCGCGCTTCGCGCGCGAACAGATTATCTCAGTTTGTTGTGTAACTTACGTATGGTCCGCGGTGATTATTTTTTTCTGTATACCAGGCCACGTAGTTCCAGCATAGGCTGGCACTGCTCTGGCTGCTTGTGTGACGTGCACCAAATTGCGCCATTTCAAGATTATATATATAATGCAAAATATTCTCCATGGGAGTGGGATGTACCCCCTCCCAAACCCTCCCTATTTGGCTCTGCCCCAGCCCTCGGTAGCTAAGCCCCTCGGGACTTTTTTTTTGGCAATAGGCTAAGTTGTTGGATCATACATAATGTGTCATATGGTGATGTTGGAACTGTATATGACGATAAATATGAATATAATATTTGTGTTTGTGTTGGGTGTATATTCATTAGTGTGTCAATTATTCGTTTTCTGGTCGATCAAATTATAACACGTTTTCCCAGAAACAGTCAATGTTAAGCCCGAATTTCCTATCTAGGTAAGCACCAGATTGCACAATTTCAAGTCTAAAAATGCAAAATCTCCCTACCGTGTGAGGGGGAAACCCCCCTCCCACATCCCCCCCCCCCCCCCCGCCCCCGCTCAGTCACTAATTCGCTCCCTCGGGCTTGGTCACTTCGCTCCTTGCAATGTCACATCTGGCTCAAAGTTGGCAGCACTGTGAGTGTGGTTGGGCATGAGGGCCTACACACACAACAATCGTGAGCCCCCATATGTTTTCCCCATCCCCAATCCAAAACTGCTTCCGGCCCTCCTGGTCTCGACCATCCTAACATCTAACCACCCCCCCCCCCCCAACCCACCAGTGGCCGATCTACGGGGGGGGGGGGGGGGTTTAGGGGGTTTAACCCCCCCCCCCTTGGGGGTTAAAAATAGCAAAAAAAATCGCCGCTTCGCGGCTCGTGGATAATGTTCCGCATCGTCATCGGGTCAACCCCCCCCCCGCTACCTTAGCAAAAAGCTAGATCCACCCCTGCCCACTGAGAGTACTTGGTATCGCAATATTTGGACAGGCGGTCTCGGCCGCGAATAAATTGGTATTTTGTACGGTAAACGGCAAATCATCCCCCCAGGTGTGAGTACCTGTCTACGCCACTGGTACTGTTATGTTATTTGAGATGGATTTGATTCATTTTTGCACGCATGTCAAGAAGATAATTCAGCCAAGATATGAAGGAAGTTGTAAAGCGATTGGCAGCAATTCAGGAATTCCCTTGCACACGAACAAACTTGGCAGCGGGGACCGAGAGCTTGGCAGGTGCTTTTTGAAAGAAAATATTATGTTAAAGAGACCATTGCATGCTGGGGTCTGTTTAGAGAAGTTATCCGTAAGTGTTTTACTTGTGTATAATTAAATAATATCGGTGGGAAAGTAATTTTATTTTGTCATTTAACAATTTCCTGCACAAACATGATATCATTCAAATAATTTATTGTCAAAATACTCTTCATTATTGACGTGGGCAAACGTTAATAAGTATTGAGCACACGGATATCGTGGCAGTGCACTGTGCCATTTATGGTGCATGCATTGTTTCGGACATTTTAATTAATTTTGCTTCGTACCAAGTTATGTCCGAATTCATTGTTTAACAGTGTTCCGCCGCCATCGTTATCATTATGTGCAAATATTCCACATGAGCTTTAAACGTCATCGTTTTATTATCGCAGTTGCACAACAGGCTTCGTGCATTTGAACATACAAATATCAAATCATTCATGGCATGTAAAGGAAGTAAGTGGGTTGAATTCATACAGGGCAAAACATTGTATAACGTTTCATGTCAAAGGAGTGGCGGTTGTTCAACATGTTGAAGGCAATGGCAGCGTGTAAATAACACAGACCAAAACGTTGCGGTGTGAGCTACGCTGTATAACTACGATAATCATGAGAATGGTTACAATCATTATCTCCCAACTTGTCAATTGTTTTTAAAGCTACAAGAACGGACCATTCCGATTGGCCCATCCTTCGAACTGTCCTTGAGATGACATCGCAGCTACATGGCAGTTAGTAACAGTAACCATGGCAACAACATCACCAGAAGACATGACAAAGGAAAGCTGCATGGCTGGTAGTAAGGGTACTCCGAGCAACCGCGTCACCAAAGGCACGAAGGGACAACATGGCGGCATCAGCTCAGTCCCTCGTCGACACAGTAACACCAGCGTGGTCATCAACAAAGTCGTCTTCGCTGCGTTATGTATGGTCATCGTGGTCACCGCCCGTGTCGTGATTATGTGCGTGTACGTCCACAGGGAGCGGAACCTAGCCGTCTTGACTCAGCATCAAGAGGAAGGTCATAGATTGAGAAACGTACACCCGTTCCCGATACCCCGTCGTAGTAAATCGGAGATGATCCACTCACTTCAGTCGACAACCGCGTGCGAACCGGTCCAGAGGATAGTGTTTATCAAAACGCACAAAACCGGATCTACGACGCTCGCTTCCATACTCGAACGGTTCGGGTATCTTCGAAACCTCAGCTTTGCTCTGGGTCGAAGCAATCACATTCTGTCCAACGAGAGATTGTTCAATCGATGGATGCCCTATCATGTCCCTAGAAGGAACAGATTTGACTTCGACATGCTTGTCAACCACGTCCGGTACAACCGGAAGGAGATGAACGTCG
>JBAMJV010009355.1:0-67672 GCA_037951105.1 Echinarachnius parma
TATCAATAAGAGGGAAGAGATCAAGAGGAAGAAAACGTATTGTGATGATCATATGATGGACTATATGAACCCGTTCCCTTCTAGAATATTATGTGATCCCAATATAGATTTAAAACACATGACCTATACCAGGTTCCGTGGGCATTGGGTTAAGAATGGCCCCTATAGAGTGGTGAAGTGTGATGTCATCAATGATGTCATAAACATCTTTTTTTTGGAATTTTCAAATTTGGACTTCATTTTCAGAAAGAGCATAACAAATAATGTCCAAATACCAACAATCAAAGGAATAGGTTACGTATTGGCTGAGATATGCCCATCCGAATGATTTTTTTGGTCAATAGGCAATCAGTGTTATAGTGCACTGGTTCCTAAATATTCATGAACCAGTGCACTATAACACTGATTGCCTATTGAAGTAATATTCATTAGGATGGGCATATCTCAGCCAATACGTAACCTATTCCTTTGATTTTCGGTATTTGGACATTATTTGTTATGCTCTTTCTGAAAATGAAGTCCAAATTTGAAAATTCAAAAAAGTGTTTTTATGACGTCATGGCTTCTGTACTCTATAGTATTATGGAGAATTCAAAAGAAGAGAGCAGGCCCGTATAGCCAGGATTTTTCAAGGGGTGCGCGTAATTTACAAAAACGGGACCGAGACCAATATTGCGTTATGAAAGCAGGGGGAGGATGCTGTTGGCCACCAAGACCGATTGTGGCCCGGGACCAAGACCACTGGTTTAGGGGGCCATAGAACGATACAAAGTTATGAATGGGGGGGGGGGGGGGGGGGAGCATTGTTTGTGAACAATAACTCGCCCCCTCAATGTATTGTGTTTTCCGGACAGATCGACGTCCCTGCCCCCAACAACAAAAATACTTTTGCTACGCCAAATTTATAGCTGCATGGCTACGGGCCTGGAGAGGTGATGCTAATCTTGAGCAGAGTCAGCAAGAGAAGGGAGCCGCTACTCGTCATCCCAGTATATACCTTCCCCAGCGAACTGCCATAGGGATTATTTCTTCAAGGTTCAAGGTTCAAGTCAATCTGTGGTTTTAAACGTTTTTTTATGCTCATCTTTTAGTTGATAAATTAAGATAAGCCCCCCAAAAAGGTTAAAACGTTTGCCTAACCAGGTTATACAATTTCTAGTTGCCGACATTATATTGAGCATTTTCAAATTTCTTCCTGGAAGTGCCATGGAAGAGGAAGAATATTAGACACCACATGTATACTTTTATGCTGGCAACCGGCACTTTATACAGCAAAGAATGTTGTTTGATTGCATGGAAGATAATCATACATGCAGCTATCAATTGACTATACGTCAACCAGTGGCGGAGTAAATAGTGATGGTGGGTGGAGGCGCACTTTATGGGGAAGGGGGGGGGGGGGAGGTGGGGGGCACACTGTTTTATAAACCTTATAAACCGTTCGATTGGCCCTTATGTTTTTAATTGTTTTTATTCAGGTATTGGGGTGGGGGTGGGGACACGACACATGACCATGCCCCCCCCCCCCCCCCCCCCCCGCCGCTATACGCCACTGAGCTATACCCATGAGTGGGAAATAATACATCAATGTCAAAACTAATTATGGATTATTTATACATGAGATTTACATTTCTAAACCTCTTGATTGTAATTTGTTTGTCAAATTATGATTTGGATATGAAATATGACTTGGAATGAAATTGATTGAATTCCATAACTCCCCTTCCCCCTCCCCCCTCCCCCTCCCCCCTTCCCCCTCCCCCTCCCCCTCCCCCTCCCCCTCCCCCCCCCTCCCCCCTCCTCCGATGCAAAAATCCACCTCGTTGCGTTTAGTTACCGATATTCACTGCACTACCGATAGTATCGATACCCTTTGTTCCCTAGAGAAAATTCCAAACTCACGATCCAAATTAAAATTGCGAAATATACGGATGTCCGCGATCCCATGCGCGGTATGTTCGAGTAAAGGAGAAGCCAATACTTTCAGTAGAATTACTCATTTGGACTATTGCCTCGTTAATTTGAACGGTATATTTAATTATCCCGATCGCCGAATAGTTCGGAACGGAAATAAGTGTAAGTATTATACGGATGTAATTGTTAAGTTGCATTTTTAACCGAAAATTAATTGAGTGATTTTGAGTTGGACGTGGACCGGTCGTGATGTTGAGCGGGAAGAGAGTGGATGGTCTCCCCGCATGTGAAGGCGACAAAGCTGGTAGGGTTTCGCTGACCGAGTCTTGCATTGTGATCGTCAGACATGTGCATGTGTTATACAAATCCTGTGAAATTTACGTTTTTATTCACATGTCTTTATTAAATCATGCAAATATTACTTCTTAGATATTATACAAAATGAAACTAAATGTAGTGTTACTTTTAGCTAACTCATAACTGCAATCTTCACCAAATCACACAAATCATAATGAATTAATGTGTGACTCTGATAATCAGTGATACCAGTGATTGCCAATTCATTTTGCCTACGGTGATTTTTTTTTGTATAATTGACACCAAGTCTATGGCAGTCTGTCGTAACTTGAATTTGAACTTGAAAATGAAACTCGTCCATTTTCATTTATTAAGGGCTTTAGAAGTTCATGCATTTTAAACAAATGTGGCAACTGGCACACCCAAAAGTCAAAACATTGCATAATTTATAAATAAACAAAATAAAAAAATGGTTAGAAACTGCATTGATTATCTTGTCTTGTCTTATCTTGTTAATACTGCACAAATCGGCGCTAATGTGGTTTCGTACCCCTTTTTTTCCTTTTTTTCCCCCAACGCTTTATTTGTCTTTAAACTCAACTAAATTAGTTTGTATTACTCACTGCACTTTGTCCTTATCCCTCGATGGTCTGTTGTAATATTTTGGTCAACATTTAAGCCCTTTTTTTGGCGACTTTAATCGATGGTTTTGAAAGTGTCGCGGCACCAGCTTCGCGGTCGCAAGAATCGAAATAGCGGGACTTCACGAGCAGCTATGCCGTTAGCTACCGGTGACCTGAACGTGGAGAGAGTACCGTACTCCTGCGCGCTCCGTACCGGTTACGTCCATATGTATGGACGGTGGCTATAAATCTGAAACGTAATCAATTGATCAAGCGGGTGGCCGTATGATCGTGTTTTTGTTTAGTTCCACATTTAGAGCCACCATACATCGCTTCAGCTATGGATGTAACCGGTACGGCGCGCGCGAGCACGTACGACAGGAGTACGGTACGTTCGAGTCACCGGTAGCTAACGGCATAGCTAGCTGCTCGTGAAGTCCCGCTATTTCGATTCTTGCGACCGCGAAGCTGGTGCCGCGACGTTTTTAAAACCATTGATTAAAGTCGCCCAAAAAAGGGCTTAAATGTTGACCAAAATATTACAACAGACCATCGAGGGATAAGGACAAAGTGCAGTGAGTAATACGAACTACCGTTTCTACACCAGTAACGGATCACCTACCCAAATTGATGCATGAAGACGTTTGTAACTATCTAATTGTTTTAATTTTCATAACTGGAAGAGGAATGTAGATCTAATAACAGCTTTACCATCTCCTTTTTAAAAGTGATTAACCTCAGTTCCATGATCATCGTGCAAAAGTGAGAAATTAGCCTTCAAAATAGTGTCATCTAGTGACAAAATGTACAGATTTCAGATTTTCAAGAAAAAAACGGGGAAAAAAAATTAAAATATTTTTTTTAATAAGATGTTTAAAAAACAAAAATATGCCGACGGATCTAGAATTCATGTATTATTAACACAGAAAGATGTTCTGGTATACACCCCACAGCATTTTCCGGGTGTTTGGGTGCAGGCTTATAGTTAAAAAAGGCAAATTTTAATGTATAATCACAGCAGAAATTATCTACACCAGTAACGGATCACCCATTTTCAAATCCTTATAAAAACAAAACAAAAGATCAGAATTAATTTTGTTTTGCTGTAACAATGTATTTCACTAGAATATGTGATATTTCTAACTTGAAAATCAAAAATTACTTGGATATTTTGGTAAAATCTGGTTTTTATGTGATTTTTGCTAACATTTCATAAGGATCATGTGAGGCAGAATTCAACTCCTCTTAACTAAATAAGGAAGCACGTTTAAGAAGTAACATTTTTCCTGGACATTAATTGCTAATTTGCTAACACTTTTATGAAAAAATTAAGATAATTGGTCAATTATTTTTAAAATAAAGCCAGGTGATCCGTTACTGGTGTAGTGGTGATCCGTTACTGGTGCAGCATAAGGGGTTCGTAAAACGCGCAGTGATTTGCTTAGTAGTGACGGAATGAGTTTGAATTGACAATATTCGTAATCTGCACCATTTTAGCTTTCTAATGATGTATGATAGTCCATAAAAAATATTTTGTCTTAGCAAGAAATTGTATCCACCAAAAAGTGATCCGTTACTGGAGTAGCTACGGTAATTTAGTTGAGTTTAAAGACAAATAAAGCATTGGAAAAAAAAAAAAAAAAGGGTACGAAAAAAAAAAAAAAAAAAAGGGGTACGAAACCACATTAGCGCCCACAAATCGCCTCCAGATGCATGGTGGCTATAAATGTTCAGGCTATACACTAAATTTCTGCCTTTTCAAGCAGATCCTTAAATATTGAAGCAGTCGCCGTTTTAATGTTTGACGGCAGTGAATTCCAGAGTGGAATGGTCCAGGGGTACAAGGAAAAACGGTAGCAGGTCTTGCTACTTAAAATTGTATCATAGTTTAAGATGTGGTGTTGGCGGGTGCGAGGCCTCCTTTCTCCATCTTGGTTGTTGAGCGATAGGTGACGAATGTTTGCTGGTATTAGTGAGTGTGCTTCTTTGTACAGCATGGAGAGTCTGGCTATCGTACGGCGCTTCTGGAGCGTGTCCCATTTCAGATCATGAATCATGTTAGTTACACTGCTGGTCCTGCTGTAATCATTTGCAACAAAACGTGCGGCTCTCCTCTGAACTTTCTCCAAATTGTTTTCTCCAAATTATTCGCATTTGCGACGGTCTTATTTATGTGTTTTACGCCAGCTAAGGTCATTGGACAGTTCAACTCCTAGATAGGGGTGATGTTCCACTTCCTGCAACTCGGCGTCTCTCAAATTGTACCTTTGCTGAATAGGCCTCTTCTTGTGAGTCATCCGCATGATAGAACATTTGGCGGAGTTAACTTCATCTGCCATGTAGAACTCCAGTTGCACAGTGAGTCGATGTCTTGTTGAAGAATGGTGCAATCTTGTGTTGAGGCTATAGGTCGATAGAGTATGAGGTCATTGAACATCAGCAAAATAGCCTTAGGGCTTAGGCAGCCTAATGCAGCTTGCACTGTTGTAGTTTCGTACCCCCCTTTTAAAATTCAATTCAAACTTGTAACACTCTAAACTCAACAAAATCATTGAAAATTTGTTTGTATCACTCCCTGCACCTTTTCCTTATCCCTCGATGGTCTGTTGTAATATTTCTGTCAAAATTTGGGCCATTTTCAACAGACTTGATGGTTTTGTATGCGTCGCTACGACGTAATTTTTGCACTTCGCAGTCGCTAAAATCGAAGTAAGCAGGACTTATTTTCGGGGGCGAATTTTTTTTTTCTTGGGCGAATTCGGCCGCCGCCCCCGTGTATTTTTTTCGCTGGCTAGGGGTGACTTGCGAGTAGAGAGAGTACTGTACTCCTGTACCGGTTATGTCCGGATGTATGGTGGCGAAAAATACCTCTCTGCGACGCATACAAAACCATTGATTAAAGTTTTAATTCATTTTAGTGCTGTAACTGACCTTGATGATCGGATCGTTTGATCGGATCGGCAAAATTTTATCGATCTTCGAAATCGGATCGATGATCGGGATCGGATGATCGGCTATAAAAAAAAAAAAAAAAAAAAAAAAAAAAAAAAAAAAAAAAAAAAAAATCGGTTTTTTTTCTTTGGAAAATGATCCCCAAAAAACACAATTTGGGAATATAAATGAATACCAAAGCAACATACCGTTTCTACACCAGTAACGGATCACCTACCCACATTGATGCATGAAGACGTTTGTGACTATCGAATTGTTTTAATTTTCATAACTGGAAGAGGAATGTGCATCTAATATCAACTTTATCATCTCCTTTTTAAAACTGATAAACCTCAGTTCCATGATCATCGCGCAAAAGTGAGAAATTAGCCTTCAAAATAGTGTCATCTTGTGACAAAATGTACAGATTTCAGATTTTCAAGAAAAAAACGGGGGGAAAAAATAAAATATTTTTTGAAATAAGATGTTTAAAAAACAAAAATATGCCGACGGATCTAGAATTTCTATATTATTAACACAGGAAGATGTTCTGGTATACACCCCACAGCATTTTCCCGGTGTTTGGGTGCAGGCGTATAGTAAAAAAAGGCAAATTTTAATGTATAATTACAGCAGAAATTATCTACACCAGTAACGGATCACCCCTTTTCAAATCCTTCTAAAAACAAAACAAAAGATCAGAATTAATTTTGTTTTGCTGTAACAATGTATTTCACTAGAATCTGTGATATTTCTAACTTGAAAATCGAAAATTACTTGGATATTTTGGTAAAATCTGGTTTTTGTGTGATTTTTGCTAACATTTCATAAGGATCAGGTGTGGCAGAATTCAACTCCTCATAACTAAATAAGGAAGCACGTTTAAGAAGTAACATTTTTCCTGGAAATTAATTGCTAATTTGCTAACACTTTGATGAAAAAATTAAGATAATTGGTCAATTATTTTTAAAATAAAGCCAGGTGATCCGTTACTGGTGTAGTGGTGATCCGTTACTGATGCAGCGTAATGGGTTCGTAAAACACGCAGTGATTTGCTTATTAGTGACGGAATGAGTTTGAATTGACAATATTCGTAATATGCACTATTTTAGCTTTCCAACGATGTATGATAGTCCATAAAAAATATTTTGTCTTAGCAAGAAATTGTATCCACCAAAAAGTGATCCGTTACTGGTGTAGCTACGGTATATCCATATTAATAAGCCCAAGGTAATCTTGTACGGGTATGCTTTCATTTCAAACTGATTACCTCTTCTTTTACAAAATTACTCACGCCGATTTTGAGCTTAGTCCCATGTAATTAATTTGGCGTAACCTTTCAGAAACACATGGGACTAAGCTCAAAATCGGCGCGAATAATTTTGTAAAAGGAGAGGTAATCAGTTTTAAATGAAAGCATACCCATACAAGATTACCTTGGGATTATTAATATGGATATATGTTGCTTTGGTATTCATTTATATTCCCAAAATATGTTTTTTGGGATCATTTTCCAAAGAAAAAAAAACAGATTTTTTTTTTTTTTTTTTTTTTTTTTTTTTGCCGATCCGATCTTCCGATTTTTTCTGCATGATCGGAAATCGGCAAAAACGGTCCGATCATGTATGATCGGATCGTGATCGGCATGCCGATCCGATGATCGGTTACAGCACTAATTCATTTGAAGTCTGATGATCACAGTAATTCTGCATAACCAATTTGCAGACTTAAGCTGGTACGGATAATTTCAAGGTGCAAGCTGAGCAGGGAGACAAATATTGTAAGTCAATTTTCTGATTAATTTAATAATACTGTTTTGATTTGTATAGTGCCTAATTATTCATAATCATCTCTCTCTAAGCGTGTTACATTAATACCCCAGTGGTCATCAGTGATCAGACACACACTTGCAATCAATCTGCATGTGATGTGCAATTTGTGTTCCCTTGGAAGCGATGTATTCTGAAAGCCATGAGGTGCACTCAACGATATACGAGTACAATTGCATAAATACACATGTTCTACTCCTACCGGCTCTCTATTTATAATTAGTACACTGGTACCTTGTGGAACACATGGTCAGTGAGCACTGTGTACATTGGTTAGTCATTGGTAATGCATTGTTTGCTAAAGTGCATTCATCCTGTCCCCAAACCTTGGTACCAGTTCTAAACCAATTGTCAAGGTTTATTTGTTATGCAACAGGGTAACACAGTTCAGTCTACATAAAAGGAACTGGCAGGGATGAAAACACATTTAAAGAAATTACACACATTTCCTCAATTATGTACCGGTATTTGTGAAATGAAATTATTTTTGAATTTCCTGCCCAATATAGTAACTTAGTAAGAGATAATTCATTAAGCAGTTCCTGAAAAAGGGGGCTGATAATCCATGAAGAATTACCCTTATAATTCTTAAAAATAAGATGATTTGAGCAATTGAGCAGGTCAGTTCACAAATCACTGACAGACCTTTGAAGATATTAGGTGATATTGCGGGGGATTAACTACAGTTTTGGAGAAGAATTATCATTACACGTATCTAGTTATGACCTGGAGGTGTTGCATAAATGTTGCATAAAGAGTTGCGACCAATTGCAAGTGAGAAAATGTGGCAAAATGCATGCGCAAATCTGATTGGCTCAGATGCACAGATTTTGTGACTAATTTTTGTGATTGATTGCAACTTTGTGATTGATCGCAACACTTTATGCAACACCCCCCAGGTAATCCGAAAATTGTTAGCAAAAAAGACCAAGCTAGTTTAGAGTCAATATGGGTTACATGTATATTTGAGAGTCAATATGGGGCCAACATTTTGATCTTAGCAGAATCTTCTCTGAGGCAACCTGATGAAAATACAGATCTATAGAAGACCGTGGCACAGACTAAGGTCACTATAATGACTAGTGCTGTGTCCAAACGGATAGCCGTTCGGTATCCGACCGTGAAGGTCGGATACTGAATTCAAATTCTCGGATACGGGTATACAAAACAAAAAAAAAACAAAAAAAAGCATGGAGTTTGATTTTTGATACTTCAACCGGTCTTCAACCATGGTTGAAGTATCAAAAATCAAAGCTCCATGTTTTTTTTTATTTTTAAATTTTTTATTTCGGATAAATCCGATTAAAAAAAAAAAAAAAAAAACATATCCGTCCGTTTTTACTCGGCTCATATCCGGATATCAATATATCCGGTTTGACTCGGCCCTAATAATGACACATAAATGTAGTCATGTTTACAGATAGCTTGAGAGTGAGGCAGAGACCTTGAACAGTAAAAACAATTGTGAGGCAGGTTATTAGTCTGCTTTATATTTGCCAGGAAATGTATTTCCTTTTATTCATACCAATTTTGGTAGGTGAGTAATTTGTAAACTGTACCCTAGGGATACAGTGATACAGGGATGTTTGCCCAGTCATGCAAGTAAATTTAGTATTTTTGTCAATTTTAGTGGCCAGAAACCTGAATCTAATGACTCCAAATGGAGAAAACATTACAATTTATGTTACACATGGTTGCCCATTCGGTCAAGTAAAATTCAGCATTAATTCATTTTGATGGCCCAAAGCTAATTTTGAGTGGCTAGCGGGCCAGTGCTAATTTCTAGCTCTGCTATACATATCAAATTCCGTCATCCCTTTTCCCTCTGAAGATCAGTTTGGCTAATTGTCATAATTTTGTCTATGTGACTCAAATTTCCATTTTTCTCTGACCTGAACGTTAATCCTAATTGGACATTGGACATTCATGTACTAGTAAAACAAAAATCTCAATTAGATGGTCATGGATGCAACTATTTATAGAAGAAATAGCATGTAGGTAAAGAGAAAAAACAAATTATTCTGAGTCTGAGACTATGACAAATAGATAATGAAGTTGAGATGAAATGACAGACCGAGTGATTTAATTTGTACAGGTTGTATTTCTGTAAGCAAATAAGCCAGTGTACCATTTCTGGGGTAGAGTCATAGAAATTGAGTACACTCATGATAATTAGAAATTTGATTGATTGGTTTGTGTCACATAAATGAACGCTGAACGTGTTATTATGTAGGCTGACATGTGTTGGCAAATTCTGACATCAACGTACAGTATTTGTTTAGTTTTATTTTAAATACCAGTACTCCCACATGAAAGTGAGGGGATCATGGTACAGGCTGACATTCATGTACAAACAAATCTAAAATGGGGCAACTGAGCCTTATCAAACAGTTGCATTTCCTTCCCACTCTCAGGCTTTCAAGTTCCTACTTTTTCCTACTTTTTTACACAACCTCCTACTTATCCTACTTTTTCCCCAAATTTCCTGCTTTTTCCTACTTTCTCCTACTTTTTTGTGTAACCAAAAAAAAAAAAAAAAAATTGCGCGAGGCTATTGTTATTTAGGAGTAGTGAGTAATTGTTGCAGGTTCTCACAGAAGTTATGGCTGTCCACTATGCTAGTTTCACCATCACCAGTCTACTTTGTAGACAAAAATCAGCCAAAAGACCTGGTGCATGCCTCAGCTCTGCTGCTGTGTGTTCCCAAAAATCAAATATGGGATTGGTGCATTAAAGTGGTGAGTACAGACCATGAGCGTCGATCACATGGGGAATGGGGGATATCCCCCCAATATTTGAGGTGGAGGATAACCTGTAATATTATTATCCCCCCAAATATTTGAGCTTCAAATATAGTTTTGAATATGCCCTCTTTTATTCATTATGTGAAAGTTGATACTTGTATTAAACCACATATTGAGAGTGCTCATCTGCCAAAATTCAAAATCTTCTGGGGGCTATGCCCCCTGGATCACCATTATAGTAATTTGACCCGGTCCACTGTACACATATAAAATCTTTATTCAGGAACTCTTGCTATGCCCACTCAAATTTAAATAACTATAGAACTAACCATCTAATAGCTAACTAGGTTTTCTTTTTAAATATCGGCAATATCTTTAGTTCTGTATATCAAAAATCCAAAAGCTTCTGGGGGCTCTGCCCCCTGGACCCCCATCCCATTGTGTTTCCATTCAGGGTTCCTTCCAGGTGCTTCCAATTTGCTTCCAATGTTGTAATCGTCAAATTTCTAAACAGCTCAATTAAAAAGCATGGGCCCCCATACCCCATCCCTCCTCCAGTCATACAATCCCCTCTACGCTGCTGGGTTGGTCGCTTTCCTCCCTCGCCAAAGATGGTTGAAATGATGTATCATCCCCCCTATGGCGAAAAGAAATCAATGCCTATTGTTCAGACCAAGATATATGATCAAGAGTAATGGTAAGTAGCAATGAAAACTACTCCGAAAAGCCCGCGCACATCCTACTTTTATCCTACTTTAGGCCTGTAATGTCCTACTTTTTTTCTACTTTTTAGGAAAAATTGGTCCTATTTTTCTCCTACTTTTCCAGTTAGGCCCACTTGAAAGCCTGCACTCTTCACCATACTCTAGATATGAAATTAGGATATATATTTATTTGTCAGACTGTCAGACATTTTCTAACAAATTCAATTAATCTTACGCCATTTCCGTTTTTTCCTTAAACACTTCTAGTGAGCTAAACTAATGTCTAATCACATAAAGATAATACTTAGAACATCCTGCCTTAGCGGCCATCTGTCTATAGCAGCCAACCTGCCTAAAGTGGCCACCAAACGTGTTCCCCTGCACAGAAAAACAGTGGTATGGAACCTGTCTATATAGAGGTCACCTGTCTACAGTGGCCACTTATTTGGTTTCCCTTTGGTGGTCACTATACACAGGTTTGACTGTACAGTGCTATGACGTACAGAACATATAAAATATGTAGATCAACACATAATATACGTGGGTGTAGATGGCACATTAATATTAACTACCGGTATACAGGGAGAGAACCAGCAGTTAATAACAATAGGGTATTTTTCTCAGTGCATTAACTGTCTTTTGTGTTGATCAACAATATTATTGATTTTTCTACCATATGACCAGGATATATGCCCTTGCTTATTATCTCCTTTTGATTCCGACTCATGCAGAGCTGAAGGTCCAGGAGCACTGGCAGCATTTGATTAAAAAAATATCCACTGTTATTTTGAAACTTGTTCTTACTGGAACCATGTCTAACTTTAATGTTGCAAATCCTCTTAGGAAAAGCTTCATACAAGAATGGTATACTTTATACTGGCCAGCAGAATGTTAATAAACAATTAAAAGTGTGTGGTTTGTATGCATGTGTATTTGTATAGATGTTGAATTCATTAGAGTCAGCTTTTGAAATTATATCTGGTCTTCTGGCTTGTAAGCTTACAAAAAGAAGTTCTAAGCTGACATGTGACTTGCAATGATGTAAATTGTACAGGCACTACTAAAGCATCAGAATTCTCATAAAAATTTTGTTAGATTTTGTTTCTGTTTGTTCCGTGGTTGGCATGAAAATGTGTGTATAAACATGCATTTTTCATTTGTTAAAGCCGGAGCTTGAATTTAGTTCTGGACCCCGTAAAATTCACAATCATTTGATCAATTCATTTATCGTTAGATCAATCATACAATCGGTTAGTTGATTGTAAGATCAATAGTTTGATCGTGAATCTCGATGTTACAGGGCCCTGATCTTTTCACTCTACTGGCCTGGAGCCAGCCAAAGAAAAGGAGTGAGCAAAATGCCAGATATAAAAAAAGGGGATCTAGTAACTTTGTCTGACTCTACCAAAGTCACTTACAAATCTAGTGGTTCTTTTGTATGCCTTGCTCTTTTCCTCTAATCACTAGAAGTGTGAAACCATTGGTTTTTCATATTTTCATCTCGTTATTGAAATATTTATGATTAAGTTTCACTTGTGTACAAACTAGCTTAGTACAAACCTATGACAATGAGTAACCAGCAAATATAGGACTTTGACATTTTCACTAATTTCTTGGACATATGACAATATGACATTCATTTTTCAATTAGACTTTCACACATCACTCAGTAGACCTGTCAGATCCAGAAAATATTTCATCAACCATCAGTCAGCGTTATATGTCAACATAGTAGCCAACCAGCAATTTCCACAATTCTATTTCAAATGCAACATAATAAGTAAAGGAAAAGAAAACTGCTGTTAAATTTATTGACTATCGTAAATGTTACTGGTCCTCAATTGGCACCTGGATTCTTTTATTTGCCTAAGTTGTATGTCTTCATGAAGGCCATGAAGGCCAGCTCTTATCTGACTAGTTGGAGTCCAGGGCCCATATTCATAAAAGCTGGATAGCTTAGTTCCTTGCTAAGTGTATTTCAAATGTTCAGTTTATTGAGCAAAAAACGTTTTTCCTAGTCCACAAGTAAGGTTAGCTGGTTTAGCCTTGGGTACCTACTAAGTTAATCCTGGTTAGCAACTAAAAGATTGTGTGCAGTTCGATACTTAGCCACATCATCAAAAATAGATTTAGCATGAAACTAAGCTAGCAAGTTTTTTATGAATATGGGCCATGCTAGATGACTAATCCCCTACAGTAAGTAAATTTCATTCTAAAACATACTTTCTGTTTAGATTCAAATAAACATGAAAACAAGCAAAGAAGGTCTTGGTTTCGAATCCCGGAGAAACCCTTCTTTCTTTGCTCCTTTTTATTTATATTACAATACAGTCAAACCTGTGTATAACGACCACCCAAGGGGGAAAATACAAGTGGCCACTGTAGACAGGTCACCTCTATAGACAGGTTACACAACACTGTTTTTCTCTGCAGGGGAACACTTTTTGGTGGCCACTATAGGCAGGTTGGCTGCTACAGACAGGTGGCCGCTAAGACAGGTTTGACTGTATATCTGGTCAGTTTCCCTCATACGTATGTTGAAACAAATTAAAATATTTTAGTACAGTACAGATTCAATTATTTAATCATGGTGTAGAATAAAATCAGTAATAGCTTGCAAAAAAAATGTGAATGAAAAAAGCCGGATAAGAATATAAATGGCTCAAGAAAGAGTTGCAATTTCCCTTTTTGTTATAAATTATGTATTTTACGTATGTATACATTACACTCTAAAAAGTAGCAAGTGACTACATGTATGTCATGGGCGTAAATTTGTTCGGAAAGCACAATGCATTGGGGGGGGGGGGGGGGGGGCGAGCAATTGTTCACAAACAATGCTCGCCCCTCCAATGCATTGTGTTTTCCGAACAGATTTACGCCAGTGATGTATGTAACTGTATATTGTAGCCTAACTCCTAAACAATGACAGCATTTCACAGACCTTATATTTCTAAAAGAGCTCCAATAACTATGAGAGATATAGCAAGTCTGTAATATGTGGAGCATTCTGGCCATGAAAGTAAAATAAAATACAAATTCTTAGGGTAAATATGTGCAGAAGTGCTGGCAGAGTAGGCTGGCTACCGAACATGTATGTATACTACATCTTGTGTAAATACATCTACTTTAGCTACAGCAGTTCTTCCTTGATTGCCTCCTTTTCTAATATTTTTCTTTTTCTTGGCATCTTCCCTCCCTTATTTCTCTTCTTGCCTTGATTTTTCAAGATTTGTATTTTTTTACTTTGGCTTTCCACCGTTTCCGCTCCTAGGGCAAGATGTCACTCTCCCTTCATGACCTAATGTGCCACTTGTTGGTCTGTAGGGTGGGGACACGGCCAGGGGGGTGTTTCACAAAGATCCCAAGTAGAACTTAATAACACTCAGTTGAACTTAAAAATTATTGAAAGCCATTTGTAGCTTTGGAATTAAACAATTGAGAGCCCAAATGCAAATATTTTAATTTTTCCACAAAATTTCACATCCATAACTTGAAGTCTGTTTATTATGATTTTTATCAAAATTTTAGGCCTGTTTTAAGAACTCTTTTATCAATTTAAAAAAGAAACTAATGGCTTTCCATGATGTTTAAGTCCAACTCAGTGTTAATTTTGACTTGGGATCTTTGTGAATCACCCCCCCCCCCAAAAAAAAACAAAAAAAAAACAACAAAAACAAACACAAAAAAAATCAGGGTTTTTGTTTTTTTGCAATATTGCTGTGATCAAAATCAAATTTTGTTTTCATTGAAAAATTACATTTACATTTTGCAAATGAAAATGTGTTGTTTTCTGAGCTTTGATAATTTATTCTCAAAATAACACTTGTTTCCACCCGACTAGATCTAGGTTTTTATGCCTCCGCAACGAAGTAGCCGGAGGCATTATGTTTTCGTGTTGTCCGTCCGTCCGTACGTACGTACGTACGTACGTCCCGTTCTCGTGATCGCGTGATCGCGTGATCGCGTGATCTCAAGAACTGATTGACGGATTTTCACCAAACTTTGGTCATATGTGTATCTTGGGGGGCTAATGATCTGATTAGATTTTGGGGTCATGAGGTCAAAGGTCAAAGGTCACAGAGCTCATTATATATGCAAAAATAGCTCGTGATCGCATTATCTCAAGAAGGGATTGACAGATTCTGACCAAACTTGGTACATGTATGTATCTTGGGGGGCCAATGATCTGATTAGATTTTGGGGTCATGATGTCAAAGGTCAAAGGTCACAGAGCTCATTATAAATGCAAAAATAGCTCGTGATCGCGTTATCTCAAGAAGGGATTGCCAGATTCTGATCAAACTTGGTACAGGTATGTATCTTGGGGGGCCGATGATCTGATTAGATTTTGGGGTCATGAGGTCAAAGGTCAAAGGTCACAGAGCTCATTATATATATATGCAAAAATAGCTCGTGATCGCGTTATCTCAAGAAGGGATTGACAGATTCTGACCAAACTTGGTACATGTATGTATCTTGGGGGGCCGATGATCTGATTAGATTTTGGGGTCATGAGGTCAAAGGTCAAAGGTCACAGAGCTCATTATATATGCAAAATTGCGTAAAGGCGGAGGCATCATTTTCGACTGCGCGCAGTCGAAGATCCATCTAGTTTAGGTATGTTAGTGTGAGTAGCCAGACATTTACACAAACAAATTGAATGGCCCAAAACTCAAATCTGTAGTATAGCCCTTTAAATAAAAATTGTTTTATTCGGACTTGCCCTCTTAGTATTTTTCTGTTCCCTGCCAAGCCTCTTATGAATGTTTTCATGAATGCAGTATTTCTAATGAATATTTCAGTATGATTTACTATTTTCATCTTATCACTGACTTAATAAGTGAATGATTGTTCAGCAGCTCCTTAAATGTGCTTGGTGCATTTTAATGTTTCACTTCAAAGCATTAACCGGATATAAAGAAAATAATTTTAATGGTCTCTGCTTGCAAAATAGCGTATACAAATCTCATGGCAAATGGATTATTGGAATATTGGCTAAGATGTTTATGAAAATGGAAACAAAGGAAACACATGGTTCCTCAGGAATATTAAATGATAAAACGGTAGATCATATATCTGATATTTAATGCAAACATTTTCAGTTGAATTTGCAATATATATACAAACTGAAACATAATTTCTACAGTCAATTGAACTCTGAGTAAACAATTTAATTTTTGTATAAATTAATGAGAAATCAAGAGATTTATAAATGTATTCAAATTAAAAAAAAGTGTGATTTTTCACAATTAAATTAAGCAGTTTAGCAATTTGTCCTCTGACAAAGTTACGTGGTACCTTTAAGTTTTATTCCGTGTCTTACCTCAGTATTTCTCACCCCTCAGCTCAGCCTCTTGAAGTACCCTTGGGGTAGATTACAACCCTTTCCTCTTGGGTGTGCCAGCTGATTATGTGCAATTATTTAAACATGAAGCACTGAAGACTGGAGTTTATCACCGTGAAATTAATCTAGAAAACCAAATGATCTGTCGGATAAATTATGCAATGCTAGAAATTAACTGTTTTGCCTTATGGCCCTGTCGGGCAACTAAAATTCAGTTTTTCACATTTTAGTAGCCTGAATCTGGAGTCCCCAAACGAAGAAAGAAATTACAAATTCTGATATATTTAGTTGCCCATTCTGGCCAGTGGAAAAAAAAGCAAATTATGATTGAATTTTGGTGGCCCAAAGCTAATTTGTAGTGGCCTCGGGCCAGAGGGCCTGTGCTAATTTTGAGCACTGCATTGTATTACTAGTATACATGTATTTGTGAGCATAATAAATATGGAGTAATGGGCTTCCAAAGTTTTCCGTTTCAGTTTTACTTTTATATGGAATGGAATAAAAAACTCATGAAGAATTCGTAAGAAAGTGTCAGTATTCTAGTAATTATTGCTTACTTGTACATTTTATGAACAATTTTTACCTATAATAATTTCAATCATATTGATGGTTTTAAAGCCTTTAATGCCATCTTTTATACCAGTTGGAACGTTTAGATGTACACATTTTTGTTCATGACATGAACTGGTACAATGTAATACACAGGCCTTGAAATAGATTTTATTCGACATCATCTTGCTGGTTAGTTTGTCTTTTAATAAATGTGATCTGTACATGTTCATTGTAGATGTGCATATTTAAATTTTCTTGTGAATGCAGTGTTCAAAAGTAAAAAGTGAAAAATTTCACCAGTGTCAGCTTACAAAAAAAATGGTAGAAAAAAGTCTAATCAAATTAAGTGATCAATGCACATACGTATGTTGGCAAAAAATCTCTGAATTAGCTTGAGTGTTAGATCTGCATAATGTAGAGAACCTGCTTTCGTAACTAAAGCCGACCTCGCTCTATGCTGTGTAATTGAAATGCAGTTTTCTTGATCGCCGTATCAGTGAGATACACTCGGTGACAGTTGCTCATGAATATGTGCATTGCAAAGTACAGTTTAAAGGCTGCAAGTAACGACACTGTAGCCCCAATTCAAGACACCTGCCCATAAAATGCAGTAAATCAATAAACATGCAATTTACTTGTCAGTGACAGTGACCTACAAGTACACGAATGACGATTGCCCTCAGTTTTATTTTAGAAAGTTTAGTACCCCAACTTGAGTAAAGGGTCAGTCAATCTAGTCAACACTAAAATTCAAGGAGAAGGAGCATTTCTTACTAGCTATTACAGTCAAACGTGTCTTAGCGGCCACCTATCTTTAGCAGCCAACCTGCCTATAGTGGCCACAAAACATGATCCCCTGCAGAGAAAAACATTGATGTTAAGCAACTTTTCCATTAGAGTTCACCTGTGTACAGTGACTACTTTTCTTGATTCCCTTTAGGTGGTCAATTTACACAGGTTTAACTGTATTTTAGCTATACCGGTATTTGTTATTGTGGTCTACATTTGATGTTTTAGGCACATGAATAATACAATTCATAATATGTATGGAAGTCATTAAATTAGTAGCGCAATGAAATATTCTTAGATTTTACGTTGATTCTAATTGGCAACTTCAATGGTAATATTCTTAAATTTTGAAACCAAAATTGTCTACCTTTTTTGGTATCATAAAAAGGATGGGGAACATTGAGTAAGTGCAAATGTGACGAGCAATACGTTGATTGATTTTGCATAGATATGGTTCAACGAGAAGAGAAATTTCTTGTAAAATTCAAAAGAAGATAGTATGTTTTCAATGGTATTTTTTATAATTAAAAAAAATGCTTTAGTATTATGTTTGTAAAGTAATAGAATTGTTTTCCTACATATCTCTCAAATATATTACTACTTAGTTAGTACACAGGTGCACAAGCAAAATACATACCTAAGGCCCTTTGCCATTTGCAGAAGCTGTATTTGAAGATTACAATCCAGTCCGTGTCGTGAGCTGTAGATCAGGAGGGTATTTATGAAGTTCGCTTGAAAGGCGCGCTTTCTATACCTACTATTAAACCAAAATTGATTGATTAGGGGGGTATTTATGAAAATCGCTGAAAGGCGCGCTTTTTATACCTACGGCTACTGTATACATTGTTTTGAGGAATACAGAAAAGTGTTTGTATTACACCCCCTTAGAAATTAGAATGCAAATCAGCAAATGTATTCATAATATAAATAGAAGTTAGTAACTCTCTTTTAGATTCACAGAACTGATGAACAACTTTCTGTATTCATATTTTAAAATTACTTTTATTTCACCATCATTGGCCATATTTCTGATGCCCTTCAAATATAACATGAATCACTCTTTCAATGACTATGTTTTAGGGCAAAATCAAGTGTCATTATTTAATTTTAATTTTTTCTTTTACAAGAAATGTTCCTCCTTTTCAAATGGCTAATGCCATTATTGAATTGCTAACTTCAGGCTTGAGAGATGATAGTTGTACATTATTTTTAAAAACTTTTCTGAGTCAAACTTTTGTGTTTAAGGTGTTTCAGATCTACTTCAGATCATGGAAAAGTTAGCATGCAATTTTCTTACCATTACAATGTCCCTTTGCTGACTGAAAATAGCGCCCCAAAAGGTCAGGACTGTCAATACCACGCACTGTCCCCGCAGGGGCATTTTTGCAAAATTATAACAGAGAACATCCGAATGGTTAAATGTATGGGCACTTGGGCAAGTTACATTAATAGGTTAACCCCAGTCAGGGAAGGCATATAACAACCTTTTTGATGTGGTAGCATTCACCAATAAACTTATATTTCAAGAATACACAATTCTTACTTTGCAATTAATAATTGTGAACATTTGTAAAACTTTGATTTTAACTTTACATGTTTGAGGATTCACAAAGTTTTAATTTTCCAACCACTCAATTCGTAATTCTATTTGTAACAGTTCATGTGTTTGTACTTGAACAAACACATGAACCTTTACCTCAGTACCTGTACGTATGTATGTGTATGACTTAAGTAAACAGTCCCCAGCATGGCTATAAAAAAAGGTCAGAAGTGTCGACACCACGCTCTGTCCCCATCGGGACATTCTTGCCATGTGATTGCAGAGAACATCCAAATGTTTGTGCGCCCTCGGGCAAGTTGGATCCACCCCTATCAGTTACTCTCCTCATGTTTTATGCAAGCAGATATCAGTGACACATATGCTGTGGGGAGAGATGAGAGAGGCAGTTAGTAAATTGGCAAGGGTGGATGATAAGAGTCTGTTTGTGTGGGTGTGTGTGTTTGTATGTTTACATATATGTGGTTGTAATTTACTAATTGTATATTTTGTATGTGTCAGTATTAACTTTATAAAACATAAACGTAGTTGAATTTTAATTGTACAGGTAGAGAGAAGTTCCCCTCCCCATCCTTCACCTTCTTCCTTTTCATCTCCACCTTCAATTCTTCTTCTTGCTCTACTCATTTGTTTCTTTTATCTTCTTTGATTCTCATTATAATTGATCTTCAATCAGGAAGATTCCTGCAGATGTTCCCCCTCTACTTGAAATAACACATCATTTCGTTTTAAGGCAAATTTTACTTGCCAGGATGAACACTACATGTACGTACTATTTATTGCTATAACGGCGGAGTAAAAAAAAGTACCAGTATCATATGACTCTGAAAGATCTGTTAATCAGTGGAATTGTCTGCATTTTCAATGCATGACGCTGTAGATCGGTGTGGATGAAATAGATCATTTGATATATTGCTTTTTGGGGAAATGTTAAAGGTATGGTAAATTCTTTTGTGTTTCATGTACACAAAATAATGATATACAGCACTTATTGTGCGCCTTCAATCTAGTAATTATACTATTCTGATGGGGGAAACAAATCAATCAAGAGCTAATCTAAAAAAAAAATGTTATATGGCCTGACTTAAAAGATTCTAGTGACTGTATATTAATTAGAATTATTAATTTAAATTATTAATTTTTCAAAATATATGTTGAAATGTAAGTTTTTAAAAATATGTTTAAAATCTATACCAGACAGGTCTGCAGGTGCAAGGAAAATACTACTTAAACAAAATATATCTTAAGGGCTACCTTTCTATGATTTCCGCCATCAAACAAGCACTATTAAATAATGTTTTGAATTGAATGACCATAGTTTACAGAGAGTTTTTGTGATTTTCAAGGTCTCTTTAAGGCATTCATCAGTGTACTGTGCATATTTTGTTTGTGCATAAACCAGGGCTCAACACTAACTTTTGCTGCTAGTGGCCTGGTTGGACAATTACAAAATAAATATCTCAATTTTTGACAGCCTGAAACCAACATTTACTGGCCCGAAAAGTTATTTTCATTGGTAAATTGTCTTCTATTCAAAATCTCACTCTCATTATTGATCAAACCATGAGGTTTATCATCAAGGAATTCACAATTTTCTCATTCTGCTTTTTTTAGTTTGACAATCTATTTGCCTGATTGGGCTACTAACATTTGACTTTCAAGGAAATTTCCTGGCCCAACATAAATTTTTACTTATCATCTAGGGGCTGATAGGGCCAGTTCTAATGCCGATCCCTCCATAATCTTGTGTAAGATTTACTCATTTAGAATGAAAAAGGTTGTAACTATACATGTAATGTAATCTGTGTGTAGCAATGTATGCATATCAATTGTATGCATATCAATTGTATTGATGTGTTGTTCGTCCATCGCTTCCCCAGTGGCCCATTAGTGTCGAGTGTTGATGTAAATTTGCTACTTGTTGCACACAATTGTATATCCCTCTGGAAAACAAGTAATGAATTGGGCTGGTCATGACTGTCGACCTAGAAACGCTGCCCTGTGCAGTAAGATTGTGTTACAAATCGAGTCAAATCGAGTCAAATCAAGTCGTCCAGAGAATTAAGAAAAACAATTATTTCATACAATTCATGTATACAATATGACTTCACTGTTGGTGGCTTTTTTGAGAATTCACATATTTCTCCTCTAAGTTCGAATTACGATTTTGTTTACATAATTTCTGGCAGAGTTTTTTCACCTTTAAATCTTTACTGATCCCTTCTCAGTACAACTTTTAAATGCAAGATTTCCATTTAATTTTGATGTACACTAATGATAAGCTCCAAGTCCTTCACATAGATGTATGTAGCCTGAAGTGTTTTGCAAACTGGGTGAACATTAAGTCTATTTTTCATGTGCGTCCACAGAGTTTTCGCGGTAGAGCGTCGTGAATGAAGAAAGCGGCACCTGTAATTGTAGGTCAAACTCACCATAATTGACAGATATCTGCGAGCCCTTCTTTAATTGAAATTCAAGTTCTACATCCAAACAGCATTAAACAGTGTATAAGGTTGAAGGTTTTTTTTCGTCGTTACCTCGCCTCGCTGTTCATCAGGTCTCATTTGATGCCGAGCAGTGCTCTGGGGAATGTATTTTTCATTTATTCTTTGCTGTTGAATTCTGTGTGAAAATCACAGCATTGACTTGATAGTCTATCAAACATAGCAGATTAAGTTCAAGTTAATCGATGGTGACCTGTGTTCTCCTTTTAATTCATGTATTCAGCTACATGTTAGTATCAGAATGCAGAACCTCATTTAGGTTTATTTTGGATACACCAGCATTAACTCCCTTTCGGAACTCAATTAGATCTGATTTATTGCTGCTGTTTTGAGTAGATTTTCTTAACCATTAATGTTGAATTGTTTGTGCAGCTGCAATTGGTTTATTAGTCACGATACATTTAGTCATGTCTGACTGATAGATTATAGCTAATCTAAGATCAATTTAAAGCTAATTTACAGCTTCCTATGAGCAATTGAATTCTGTTTATTTCCCGATCAGCCCATTAACTATCTGTGCTTTCCATAAAATCTCATTTACTGTGACTGTTTGGCGGTTTGATCTTCTTGTTAAGAACTGTTGATACAGTCATTGTAGGACTGCAAGTTCAGTAATGAAATTCATGCAGAAAAGTTCAGACTGCTAGGTAAATATGCACGCCAATGTGAAGATGATTGACTTGTTATGAGCAGTAATGAATCCAACATTCATTCACTGAACAACCAGGTTTGTATTTTAGATGCAGCATTAACTCTCCATCTTGCGCTGCTTCCTATCCTATTTTCTGTGGCTGTTTCTTTGTCCCCCCTCTGAATGTGACATTTGTTTGAGGGAATTGATAAAATAAGTATAAATCAAATTTAGACCAATATGTTTGATTGATACCCAATTACATTGGTTATTAAAATTATTATAATAATGCGCTTAGAAACATTGTATTAAGCACTATATAAATGTATATTATTATTATTATATTTAATTTTTACACTTGCTTGTACAGATGAGTAACCTGGAGGATATAGAAATTGACATCCTTGGGAGCCAAGAAGTGCCCATGCTGAATATCCTGAATGGAGAACCCATTCAGGAGGCCCACTCGGTGCCACCTGCTTCCTCCCCGAAGGAAAACGGACCTTTGCTGACAAAAAAGGTACCGAATGGCACGCCTGGTACGCCGCCATCCATACATAGTACCCCGCCTAGTACCAGAGGTGCCCTCCAGAATGGTTCTACATCGCCAGGTGGTGGGTCCCCTGGCAACAACCATCACCTTGGCATCTGCCTTCAAGCCTTCCCTGACAAGCACCTGTCGGCTCCGCCCTCTCCGTGTGCCTACCATTTCCCCAAGGCCGTCGTTGTGAAGCATCCATCGAGCGGTGGGAGCTCGTCGGATGAAGACAAGCCCGACCACGTGCCCAATTCCAAGACGGCCTCGACGCCGAACATTCACTTGAACCGCCTCTCGATGGACAGCGACGGGATGATCGAACGATCCTCCTCGGTGTCACCAGGCAAGAGACCACTGGGGATGAGCAAGATGGAGGTGCGCATGCGTGGCCTTCACGGACATGACGGACATACCTACAGTGACTCCGACCTCAACGGTAAGCTTTTCTTGTTTTCATTCACATAATGTTACCTGTTTGACTATTGTTTTGCTTTATATTACTTATTTTAATCTGTTTTTTTCTTTAAAGATATTCCGTCAAACAAGGCATAATAATAACTCTGTCAGAAGTGAATGAAGTCGAAATTACTTGGTAGTTGATCTGAAGTTTATTGGTTGGGAGGTTGTTTGCAGTGTGCTGTATAGGGCAAGTCCAAGGTATTTGTTCCCAAGGGGGTAAATTTTCATATTCACCCAATTGAGTGAAACTTGATGTCATTTTAAAGCTAAGATATTGAATTTTAATAATTTGAAAACAAAAATTAAAAACTTGTCTCCAATAAGTAGTAATAATCAAATATATTTGAATAATATGTAAATAGTCGTAACACGCGGGACATCTGAATTAAAGACAAATTAAATCATATTTAAAATGCTTTTAATGATTCTTTATTTATTATTGGCTTGACCTGATGTCATTACCAGAAGGAAGTTGGATTATAATTTTCAGCTTGTTATCTCATTCATTAGATGCGTTCCAAAATTAGCATGTCCCACGTGTTACATTTTTACATCTTATTGTTTCGATTACTCGTTAATCAAAAGGTTTATTTTTCTGAAACTCTACAAAGTTCTAATTTACCTTGGGGGACATCCATAACATAGCAACAAAAAGTTATCACATTTACCTAATTAGCATAAATCAATAATTAGATTTTGTAACACGCGGGACATTTTGTAACGCGCGGGACAATCTATACAGTAAAGCAATGGGTTTTTGAAAATATTGTTTTGGCCTATTGGCTTATTTACGATCATTCCGTAACACGCGAGGAAATTTGCCTGCCACTTAACAAGTTTTTTCTATGAAGTCTTGCGCAACTTTTGAGACCAAATTCATGACATACATTTGTACCCTTACAAAGGCACATGACTTTTTCGAAGTGGAAGTCAATCTGGAAATTGCATAATTTTGTGATTTATGTACAATTCCTATGGAAAAAGTGTTTTTTCATAGGATTGATAAAAACTCAATAATTTCTCATTTTAATCACTGCAAATAATTAATTTTAGGATAAAAATTGTTTGACAGTGGTGAATAATTGATTTCTTTTTTTAAAAAGATGTAAAAATGGAAGTTGAAAAACAAAGAAATACATAAGAATTTCCCAAAACAAAGAAATACACAAAGAAAATATTCGCTTTTGCAACTTTTGTTTTTAAATGTTGTTAGGAAATGTCATAAAGAACATTTATGCATAAGATGAGCATTTTCCAAGCACAAATTCTTATATCTATAATAAGGGCAAATTGGGGGGTGGGCCTATGTAAAACGCATGGTAGAAAAATGTCCCGCGTGTTACATGTCCCGCGTGTTACAATACAATCTTTTTTCAAATTGATCCTGTGTGAAACTCTAAAGCTTTGAGATGATGAAATTTCATATTCTGGTAGAGCACAAGATGCACATTAAGACCATACCAAGCATGTTTCGATATTGTATATAAATTCAGAGGAATTCACATTCAAAGTCAAAGTTAAAAAATACCAACTTTCTCTGGTCCCGCGCGTTACGCTAGCAAAAAGTCGCATACATTATTAATGCATGGGGAATTTCATTTTTTTTTTTTGCCATTTGATAGAATTTGCTCTAAAGCATCTAAAATGTAAAACAAATTAGTGTTTCAATATTTCTTATAAGAGTAAGCTCTCTTTATCGCTCTGATGTCCCGCGCGTTACAGTTACAAAATAGCTTGGACTTGCCCATTACAAGAAATGTGCCAACTCTACATTCGAAGCAAAGCTATGCTTGAAACCTAGCTTGATATAATTCCATTGCAATTGTTGATACTGTTTCATATCTCTGATACTTCTGATGCAACCCTTTCAAGGCGTCTAGTAGACCACAATTCTTAAATGCACATTTGTGCCATGTTGGATTGAACAACTGCGAAATGAGAGAAGATAGTGGTGAGAACTTAAGTTAGAGCCCTTTTTCGCACGAGAAAATTTGTGATTGCAATCATGATTGGAATCATGTTTACAATCACAGTGATTTTGTTGCCTTGCTTTCACACGACGAAAAAGACTTTGCACAAACTGTGATTACAATCGCGTTTCTGGAGACGTACCTGTCAATCAAACAAGGAGAGCATTAGTACTACACTGCATGACTGCATTCGAAGCGAAGAGTGCCCGGTTTATCGGCGGAAGTGCATGTAAGGTCACATAAGCTCCGCCTCCCAAATCATGTTTTGGAGGTCAAACCGTTCACACTTGAGATTCGCACTGTAATTTGAGTGAATCATGATTAGAAAACACCTCCGGACCACGATTCGCGTTTCCCGATTTTTGATTCTAGTTTGTGTTCACACGGACAAAAATACAAAAATGATTCCAATCATGATTGCAATCACACATTTTCTTGTGTGTAAAAGGGCTCTCAGTTTGAAAGGAATACAAAATTAGAAAAAAACCTTTAAGAAGTTTATAGAATACATTTTGAAAGGAAAGCAACCATAAATCTTCACCCTTAACATTTGTGCACCTCATAATAGGTATATCCCCCGCGAAACATAACAAGTGTTGAATTATTCTTCCATCAGTGTTACCAAGTATCTTTGAGAACTTGTAAAGTGTATTAAAAGGGAGATACAGTGTGAAGAGAGACAGTAGCCATGGTGAATGGGACCCGTAGGAGAAAAAAAAACGAGACTTTCAAATGGAACTGAGCAAGTTTCCCCTGAGGAAGTTGCAGCGACCCTTCCAACTCCAGACGTCTCATTTGATGCTCCTGTACCGACGACGCCTGACAGGATGCTGTGACGTTATGTGGTCTGATGTTAGGCTTAATTTAATCATGAGACCTTTTGTCTGTGCTTTGCCTTCAGATGAGGTGAAATTCTGCTTTTTTAACCTTTTGGAAAAATTCCATTTCAACAATGTTTAGATTCAGACCAGATAACAAAAAAAAGAACAGAAATTAGTAAATACATGGAGCAAATATACTTTCCATTTAGTTTCGTTTGCATAACCTGACACTCACTTAGATAATGAAATACAGTTTATTAAAGTAATGTGCAGATGTGAACCGTGGATACGTAATCCTAGTTTTCACTGTTTTCAAAAAATGTTTCAGCTTTCTTGAATTGGGTTAAGTGCCTATATGCATCAATACAAATTGGGTTAAAGAGACATTAACAGAGAAAAACGGTAGGCAAAGAAGATCCTATTTCATTTGTGGAGTGGATGCTGTAAAATTTCCTTTGATAAGCAACAAGTGCGGCATAAAAATAAATGATTAATGGTCAATTACTAGTTCCCACTTCAGGCCTGTTCAATTAAGCCTGCCATAAAGGAATTTAGCCTCTTAAAGTGTAAGTGGCTTTGACACTCTGATCATATTAATTGCGTAATTTAATGTCCAATAACGTAGGGGATAATTTGCCAAAAGTACACTCTACGTAATGAGAAAAGTCCTAATGTGAATTGATGGAACAGTTTAAAAGACAATTTACATGTAGTCCTCATACATGTAGATTAATTGATAACACCAAGTCTTTAGTGTCTCTATCATTGTTATGGATAAATATAGTTGTTGCCAAGGTACTTACACATTTCATGATCCACTCTAATTGATTGGCACCCTAATAAGCAATTTACCCTAGTTGTTGGAAAGTATGTTGCATGCATAGCCCTTAAAGTGATCCATGTAAATTGTCAGATATTGCACAAAATGACATTTGAGACTTCAATCCTATATCAATATCATTGTAAAATACAATTGAGAGATTTGTGAAAGTTTAAAAGAAAACGACTACTGTTTACCTGGTGAAAAAAACGAATATTGAGTTCATATTTTATCACCGAATACTGATGGCCTGCCGTAGATTTGTCGCAGTAATAATTGTCCGTTTGACGATATCCGCACCCGTGTATACAGATGGTACAGAATTTGTGCGTGCTCGGCTCAATGCAGTTGGGTACATCGACTCGTAACGGTTGCGCTGCCAAAGCTTCCGGCTACTCCGCAGGCCAGAGTCTGTGATCAAGTGGCGCGCCGCCGGGCGTGTTCAACTACGGCAATTCTACTTTTTACCAAGGCAAAAGCGTTAGCTAACGCTTTTCAGATGATGATTTTCAATGATATTTATCTTCATACTGAAGGGACATTTGAAAAAATCTAACCCTATTTTATTCGTCTCTTACCATAAGCTAAACAACACGGCAGAAGAGAAACGAGTAAGCTCCAAGTAATTTTCGTGGAGTTAGACACTTTACATGGATCACCTTAAACTATGAATGATTTGTTATTCAATCACTCCAGGAAATTTGAGAAAATCTGCTGGCATCAAGTTTATTTTGGAACGTGACTTAAGCTGAATTTGAATCTCAAGACAGACTAAGTTTCATGAAAGAGCACTGACTTCCATGTCAGTCAGATGTCATTTTGATTTGTTGATCATGTTTTGCTTCCAAAGTCAACTGATTGAAATATAAAAGGGATAAAATTGCATTTGCTCAGGTTAAGAATTCCTTTTTAGCCATGTTATTTATAATTTTTTATTGATTAACTTTTTATGTTAGTTTTGAGTCTTAAGGTTAAGTGTTAGGCTTTGGTTTTGGTTAAGGTTTTGACATTTCATTTGGGTTTAAACAAGTTTATAGCTGAGCAATTTTTACTGTCCAGAACAAATGTCATTTTATCTAGGAGGACACCACATATTTACACTAGATAGTTTTAAGCCAATATCCATTTTCCTTTTTAATTGCTTCATTTTTTTGTGTCATGTCAGTGCATTGATAATCAAAAGCCAACTGTAGCTTTTGGCGTTGCCCTCTAAAATCTGCTACTTTGCTGTATTAAAGAAAAAATAATACCACTCAGACAGGAATATCCTCTTTTCTTTTTAATTGATACATTTATCGTACCATGTCATCATTGCATTGATCATCAAGAGCCAACTGTAGCCTTTGGCATTGCCTTCTAAAGCTGCTACTAGATATAATAACATTACACAGTTGCTTCACATCTAATCAAGATATCGCAGGTTTGACTCATACCTCGTCATAAAGATTTACAGCCCGGACAAAATGTAATCTAATGTGAGCTGTATTTATACATTGTATAGAGAGCATAATGTTATATTATCAGACTGATTGTTGCTACGTGCAACTCCGTGTCCATTCATGTTTACAACATGGATACAATATAAAAATAATCCAGATGGGCTATGCTTGTTGGAGATAAACATTAATTCAAACATTTTCATTTCATCAAATATATTATTTTTTTTGTCAGAAGGGTCATCTTTATTTCTCCTTTCTTCCTTTTCTTCTTCTTTCACCCTGCAGAGTTCATTTTCACATTTCTTCTTCTTTGATGAACAGTTTCCTTTCGACAGGTCATTAACACATATATCTATGTAATTACAAATTATATACATTATATCTAGATTATTATATTTTTTTTAGAGAACCGAATGAGTTGTTTATGTGGTTGCAAATAAATTCTGCATGACTATCTGTCCAGTAAAAGTAATTATCAAGGGTAATAACCAGGTAGAGCATCAACCCCAAAACATTGTAAGCATTTCTTTTCAAATGATAATGTTTTCATATCTCAGTATGATGATCTATTACATTTAGGTGAGTCACAAATAGACTTTTGCTGTACAAGTGTACAGACACGTGCCTGATGTTACTGTGTTTGTAGAAATGCATGCATTTGTATTTTCAAACAGTTCATCTACGTATAGTTCCCCATTTAGATTGTATCTCATTATAAAAGTCTGTAGCTTGAAGATATAAACAAAACAGAATTGCTAATGCATTTCCATATTTTTTTTTCAGTGTTCAATCAATTTGATACAGTGAACACTTTATTTCGCTGGCTACTATTATGACATTACATAGAAAAAAAAGTGAAGCAAATTAAATTTTAAAAATGTAATCTATCAGCTGAAACCCCTAGGGCATTATGAGTTTTTTTTACGAGTTGTGAATGTGAAATGATGCAATTTCATGCATTTTTAAAACCATTCAGGCTTCCAGGGAATCTGTAATCATTAAACATTGCAGAACTTTGCATTTTCCCCCCAGTATGATTCATCAAAGTGGAAATGCTGCAAGCAAATACATGCTCATGTACACAAAAATAAATAACTTATATTTTTGTCACTTTCTGTCCCCTTTTCAATGCAATAGTTTTGGTAAAGGTTGCAACTTGAGTATGAACCTGTATAAAGCAATGTACCAGTTGTAAACAAGAATCATAATAGAACATTTTAAGATTGATAATACATGTAGTTGTTTGTGCCAGGAAAAGTAGTGCCTAGTTTTATGTCCATGGATGTGTATGGAATATCAGAAAAAAGAAAGAAAAACAAATGAACAAATAAGATAAGCAGAGTTGTATTAATAAATAAAAATACAGGAAATTGAAAATCGCCTGAGGGGTTTCAAGATTTAGTACATTAACTGCGCTGTAATTCCGGATATGGCTGCTGGTTATTATTGAAAACGTGGATGTGTTATCCTTGTTAAATATATAAAGGGCTTGAAGGTATCCAGCGTAGGAAAGCTGATTACACATGTTTGCATTTCGTCAGCACTTGTGTACATGTATGTAACTAACCAATAAAACTAATCTGCGACTACTGGTCTACATGTAGTTCTTGCCCTTGTTGGCTAGAAACAAACGGGAAATTAAGTCCTACTGCTTGCAATCTTAAAGAGATATTTGAGTATTGATACTCCATAGAAAATGTCCACGTGCCAAAAGTGTTTTTTGTTTGTTTACATTCCATGTGAAAGTACTGTTCGTATTTAGCTTTAGAAAATAAGTGTGATTTTCTCAGATATTGGTGTAATGTCATTTCAAATTCCTGTCAATTAGTGACATTACCCAGTGTAAAAACTAAAACGTATTTTATCTAACAAAAAACAGCATCAAGTCCTACATACTTGTATGTTTGTATGCATATATCTAGGTATTACATGTATCTTGATTCAACTGCTGTTTACAGCAAATGTTTTTGCATTATAATTTGTTCACAGGAAACAATGTTTTTTAACGCCATTTCTTTTCGAATGAATTTCTCCTGTAAAGATTATGTATCATCCCACTCTAGCCTTAATTGCCAGTGGGGTGAGCAGTATCACTTTCTGTAATCTACTATTTGTACAATACATGCTCATGTTCTGATTAATGTGAGTGTGCTATATGAGTTTTTTTTTTTTTACTTCAAAATGAACATTTGAATTGAAAAATTATGTTAAGTGTAAATAAATAAGAAGAAACACATTCAAAGGGAAATAAAGCTTTATTGAAAAGAAGTGTAGTACTCAAGTCAATGCGCATATATCACTTGCCTATTATGTACATTCTGGTAACGATCAATAAATTGAACTATGGGTTATGTGACTTGAGTCGACCATAGCACTCAGAGTGTTAATAGAAAGTCTGTAGAACTGTGATCCTAATTGGCTGACCCCAAGGGTCTATTTAGGTCGATTGTTTGTGAAAATGTGTGCTTTGTTGGTTTATAGACCTTAGAGTTCATTTAAGTTGAATCATCAAGTCATTACAAGTGGGTCACAACGTCTGTCCTTATCCACAGTCCAGACCTTTTAGCTAGCAACAGTTTAATTTGTGTCTGGAGCCTGGAGGACACTGTTTATTGATTGAATTGAAGCCCGATATGAAGGTACAGCCCTACTGTTGTGCTTGGGGGGGGGGGGGGGGGGGGGGTCACTGTACACACAGGTAATAAGCCTAATTAGATGTGCAGGGGCCCATTTAAATTTTTTTTTTATAAAGAGTTGTGATTGAGCACAATTCAAAAACAACAAACAGATGATTTAGGAAGAATTGAACAAACAAACAAACATGTAAACAAATGTTTTGTTAAAATGATATATCATTGCAAAACATTGAATTTGTTTTTAACGCAATCTATGTTGAAACATTAAAATGGTAATCAAATGCCTACATTTTACTGAAAATACAAAATCATCAGAAAGCTGAATAATGCTAAAAATGCATTATCCCCAGAGTTGCTATACTTCCATCCGCTTAAAAGCTAAAAGGAAATTGTAGTTCTGCTATGCCTCTTTTACCCCTCAACTTATTTCAAAAGGTCAACACAGAGCTTTCCTTTGGGAAAGAATTTATGTGCAGAATTTAATTGAAATTTGTCTTACCTCCTTCAAAATAGCCCAAAATGTCCCAACTGAGACTTCAATGATTGCCCAGATATATGTACATACATGTAACACACATTAAGATAGAAACAAAGATGGGTAGATACATTGATGGAAAGATATTTAGATATTGATTGATAGATTGAGATAGTCTCGTTTGTCACCCTGGGGATACGAAACATCTTTGAACATTTGGTGAATAAAGACATTTGTTTCAGTTGGACAATAATGCATTATCAGCCTTACTTTAGTTTGTGTTAATTATAGGCACTCCCAACACATGGAAATTACATATATTTAGATAGATAGATATAAAGATAGCTACATGTAAAGACAGCTCAATAGATATCATATGAATATATGAAAGAGGAAAGCAAGACAAGTAAACTAACTGATGGACAGATTAATGTATGTAGATAGAGCAAAAAAGAAAAAAAAGAGAGAGATAATTTTCAAATAAGAGGAGAATATTCTAAGAACATTATAGGCAAGCAGAAGATCAGTATTTTCTGCTTGCCTATAATGAAAGAAAGAAATAAATACTCCCGAAATCAACAACACTAGTCTGGACCCACATAAAAAAAGCAAAAAAAAAGCAGTGAAATTTCTCTTTTCATGCTATACTTTGTTTTGTGTAGTCTACGCAATGTGTGTACTGAGCATGGAAGCCTCATGAGTGTCCGTCATGAGTGTCCGCCTCATGCACGGGAGGTCCCGAGTTTGAACCCAGACCGGGTCATACCAAGTCTTTAAAAATGGTACCTTCTGCCTTCTTTCCAGGTGCTCAGCATTTATAGAATGGGGAAGGGAAAGTTAATCACACGAGCTACCAGAAGACTGGCCCCCTTCTGTAGCTTTTCGTTTCATTTAGTAGACATGTGGCCTAGCCTAGGGCTAATGAATCAGAGATAGGCGCCGTTTTATGTGCCAAAATTGGCACGGGAAGGACTTTAACTTTTAAACTCAGTGCGTGTATACTCTGCTCAAACTTTGGGAAGTCTGCTGTTTAGAGAATGTGCACAGTAATAAATTTGCATAATTTGGTGTCATTCTGTTTGCGCATATTATCTGATGCAATCTGGATGGGAAGTGTTTGGGAATCGAAATTATACATCAATGTGGGTGTTAACATGGGTCTTCTCTTTTATCAATGTGACACGTGATGCTGTTAGGTATCACCCATTTCTAGGAGTGTGCTTTCCAGAAGAGAATTTTTTCCTTCCAAATTGAGTTTGTTTTTGCTTCTTTTGATAAGATCTTCTCCTCTATCGATTTGGAATCAAAAGGCAAAAAGGCAAAAAGGCAAAAAAAAAAAATACATGTTTAGCGTCCCCGCCCGCTTCCTTTTTGGAGGCCGCCTGCTTTTTCTTTTTCTTTTTTTTGTTGTGAAAAATCCGAAAAAAATGTAAATTTTGTGATTTTTTTTGGGGAAAAATTGATTTTGAAAAAGATCGTACTTTTAATATAGCCCGGCCAGTTATTTTGGATAAATGGGTCAGTCGGCCATTTTGAAAAAAGTCGGCCATTTTGAAAAAAAAAAGAAAAAAAAAGGGCCTCCTCCTTCCTTTTTTCAAAAGAGCAGGACGCTAAACATGTTTTTTTTTTTTTGCCTAATGGGCTGCAGGGCTGTTTAGTTGTTAAAATTGCGTGGGTGAATAAGTCTTTGAAAGAAACATATAAATGCACAATTGTTATGTTTTTTTTCTTGTTAACAGTCTTACATTTACATGTATTTGAACATTGACAATGCATGAGATTCAATATTTGTTTTTGTGCCTCAATGTTTATTAGATTTCTTGTTTCTTTTCATTGCACTCTGACAATGCGCAAAGCCGCAAACTATAAAACGTAAATTGTATGAAATTTTACGTAGATCTACCTTTGATATGAAGTAATAGTAATAAAATAATGCTTAAAGCAGAACAGCTAAAGAACTTACATCTTTCTTCATTTTGTGATTACCTCTAAGCACACAAAACACAAATATAAATTAAAATATACATGATTTGATAAAACGCATAAAAGTCCTATTGATCCCTTGTAAGGCTTCTTTCCACATAACATATTTAATCCATAAGTGTCATGATACACTCAGTATGTTTGTCATTACATAAAAAGATATATTGTTACTATATACACATGCTTGATTAGATTCATCTGATTGTGAAATTGGTAAATCAAAGAATGTTATTTTTACACATTCAACCTACTCTTTTGGATTTGACCGCAAACATTTTTGAACCATCAAGTCCAAAGTAGTAAGTTGATTGTGAAAAAGTAACATACTTAGGTATACATTTATATACATACTTGTGTTTGCAGAACTTTGTAACTCTAACCACATGTCATTGTCCGCCCTTGCCCCACATATATTGGAAGCTGCATGCCTTTGTCACATGAGTAATCTTACACGTGCAATCTCCGGCTGATGCAGCTTTGCAGTCATTGCCCTATCCTTGCATAGTCTCACAAATCACACCCTAACTTTGCATAATGGCACAAAATCCATCCTAACTTTGAATAACCTCACAACGCCCACTCTTACTTTTACATTTACATTTATACTCAATTAAACCATACCACAACTTTGCATTTTCTTTAATGCACACCCAACTTTGCATAATCTTACAGCACACACCCTAGCTTTTCATAATCTCACAAATTCCACCCTAACTTTGCATAATCTCACATATACCACAAGCATAACTTTGCATAATCACAAATCAAATACAACTTTGCTAAATCTAAGAAAATCGCAACTTAAATTTGCATTACATCAAAATCATCTGACAAATCTCACCCTAACTTTGCATGAATAAGCTCGCAAATCACAATCAATACTTTTTACTTAATTATTCAACCATATTTGCATCATAGCGTGAACAATACAAGGCTACCAGTTCCCAAACTCTGCATCACCTCACAAAATTAAATATTAACGCTTTTATAATTATTTTTAGTACAGCAACATGAATAATAGACATTCAAGGCTATAAACATGATTAATACAATTTCAAATGAGATTTCTTCACTTCAGTGTACATGGCTAATCATGAATGCAGTACATGCATGAATTGTTATTAAAAAAAAAAAGTTATTCATGTATTCATGGCACCAAAAGTTACATGTAATATGATGCTGCATCTTTTTAAAGTAGCAATATCACATTGCTACATTTATATCTTGCTTAGATTGTAATGATATAAATGAAGGCCATTTATGAAGAAAATAAAACATACATATATGTAACTTGTTATACATTATGTTTGTCTGAAAATATATGATACAAAAATAAGAATAATTATTTGTTGGAATATATGTAATATTGAATTGAGTGTTTAAAGGGATCTAGTAAAATTGCCCAAATCCTCAAAGTTACTTGGAATTCTAGCGGTTCTCACATACCGCAAATTACCAATAGAAGCTTGGAACAGCTTTTGTTTTTCTGAATTTCTCTTCCTTTATTATATTGTTAAAGTGTTAGATTTATGATTATCTACTGGATAATTATATCTGTGTACAAAGACAGGGAAATAATTTCACAAATATTACTTTGAATTTTTGCTCATTACTCAGTCATATGACGTTCATTTACCATGGAATTATCACACATCACTCAGCATATAAATATCAGTTCACAGAAATACACATCTTTATCAACCATTTGCCAGTTTTTGCACATGTTAACAAAGTTACTAGATCCCTTTAAGTAGATAAAACGGTTAATTATTGACTACATGTATAGCTTATTCTGTGATTTAATAAGTTGGAATACATGTATTAAAATGGTCCTAGAATGAAAGAATTGCATATTTAAAACACTTTTGAGTAACTTCCCGAGCAGCTACAGTTTAAAAATAGAGTAGAATCTTGTTCGTACACATCTGCTTTGATTTCAATTGGCATCATGATCTCTTTCAAGGCAAATTTAATTAAATATCTGTCAGTGATTATATGGTGAATGGGAAGGCTGGCTCTGTATTAATCCAATGTCTACCTACTAATGAGTTACATGTCCCGTACAACACTGAGAAAATTGTTTTCCCAGAAATTTAATTTGCGGAGAAGTATGTGACTAAGATACCCCCCTTCTTCGGATTGGGAAATCTTGGAATTAAAATTAATTGTTCTTTTTTCAGGCCAGATTGTACCTGAATGCTAATCATGTAGGGTCGTAGAAGGTGGTTTCATGGAGTGGTGTAACTAGAATCTTATCAGATATGGCGGGGAAAGGGGGGGGGGGGGAGCAAAAGGAGGGCAAAAGGAGGGTAATGGAGGGAGGGGGCATGATTTCATAGTCTAAAGAGGGGAAAGTAACCTGTAGGTGAAAAAGTACAAATTAAGACTTGAGATTTATTTAGCCTATAAATGTTCAAAATCGTGCCCCTTAAAATCACAAAAGGGCCCCACAATTTGCTTGTTGAATCCACTGGAAAACAAATCTCAGAGTGCCAATTTTATGCAGACAGGTTTGATTAGTAGCCTCATGAAAAATTAAATTAAACTTTCCCCCCCCCCGGACTTTATTCCACATGGAGAGATAGGTGAAGCAAATAGGAGGGCAAGATTTCTACAGGTGGGGCTGTCACACCCCCTTGCTGCCCCCCCTTGCTCCCCTTAGCTGCGCCCCTGGTTGCGTGCTCGATACAGAAGTGAAAATGTCACCCAGGTTGTTAGGCCTCATCACAGCTGATGTGTGAAAATACAACTTGACTTTAACGGTTCTAGAATTCTACCCCCTAGTTATGTTTGGTTTTCTGAGTGCATTTAGCTATTTGGTTGAGAAAGAAGACAAATAGATGTACACGTAGGAATAGTTTTTTTTTTGCACTCTAGTGAATACATAATAAGCTTGGCATTTATCCCTTACAAAGGAAGTAAAGAGTCATACTTGCATAATTTGAATTACCGTTATTGGGTGATGTTAGCTCAAAATTGGTACTGGCCTATTGTGCCAGTTGTGCCAGTTGCTATTTTTTCGGGGGGAGGGGGGGGGGGGGGGGGAGGGGAGGGAAATGAACAATTCATTAATTTCAGCCACCAATACATTAACAAATTGTTTTTTTATAAATGTTAAATTTGACTTGCCAAATTTGAGGCCAACCAATTATTATGGTTTCGGGCTAATGGGTCTGGCATGAAAAATGGGTTTACTGTATTTCAATTTTTACCATAAATAGAAAATCTGATTTGCTCTTTTGGCACTTTGATACATGTAGGTAAAGTATAGTTTCCATTGTAATACGTGTACGGTAGGTACACACTATTCACGATAAAAGTAACTTGTTTTGCTGTCGCAAACTTAACTGTGCATTAACTCGATTTTTTTAGTGTGAATCTTGCCTCTGGTCTGCTTGCAGTGAAAACAACTCGTAAATAATTCATGATGGAATTAGGGCTTGTATCTGTCTCTAGCGGAAGTCAGAAGATACTGATACTTCGCTCAGTGATATAATTAGGATTGATTTATATGGGAAAACCGTTCTCTTGCATTGTAGTTTGGTTTTTGTATAATGTAATATACATGGATTATAACCTACTGATTGGTTTTGGGTATCTGAAATGAAATGCTCTGACACCCAGTTACTCAGAATTTAAACACAGTCGGTGATCTATGAAGGACTTTTCTGTGAAAATCTAGATGAAATAAGTTGAATAACTATCCTTGGATGTGTCAAATCTTCTCCATTAATAGTTGATACAATTTCAAGTGTTAAAACTGGTAGTTGATTCTATTGCAAGTGCTCATTAATACTTGATTCATTTGCAAGTGCTCATTAATACTTGATCCAATTTTAAGCATTAATAGTTAATAGAATTTGAGGCATTAATAGTTGATAAAATTTCAAGGATTAACAATTTGTACGATATCTAGCGAGCAATGATCTGCTCTAAGTAGCTAATGTTTTTTAAAGATGTAATACAGAATTTGCAATAATGCTTGGCATATATATATTCTAGATTCTTTAATAGTGGATGTAGTTGTATCATTCTTATACTTAGCTCAATAGATTAAATCGGTTATTAAAGGAAAAAAAGGAGATAAAAATCTGCTTCAATATGTACATGCATTATTACCCCTTGATTTATTTTGGGTAAACATTAGAAATAGAAGACAAAAAATGCAGACACTTATGGCTCAGTCACATTTGACACGGCGGCCGTACGGTCTAAAATTTCTACGGCCAATTACAAAAATAGGGCCGCCGTAGAATTGTTACGGTCACATGCATTAGCAGTCACATTTGCCACGGCCGCCGCACGGCGTATCTTTAATTTGTGGAGACAGAAAATCTGCGGCTGCCGTACGGCCTTTAAAGTGATGACGCACGGTCGCCTTAGGGCGTCCCTTCGGTTGCCGTAGGTTATTTGAACAAATATCAAGGCGGCCGCAGGGGGGCCATACGGCAACCGTGCGGCCAGACTGACGCTACAGCTACACCCCTATATATAGTATAGGAGTGTTAGCCATGGCTACGGCGTGTATAATTGCTTCGGCGACCGTAGAAATGAAAAAGAGTTATAACTTTTAGTTATAATTCTACAGCGACCACTACGGCCGGTAAAATATACGATTACGCCGTACGGGGACCATGCGGCCACCGCAGATTTTCTGCGACCGCCGCACGTTTCTCTCGATTTCGGGGGCGTACGGCCACCGTACGCTCGCCGTAGAGCAAATGTGACTGTAGCATTAGTTACATGTATTTCTAAGATAAATCAGAGTTACCTGTATTATGCTCATTATGCTCATTGCCCAAGGGAGACCCAGACAATCATAAAAGAGCTCCAGACAATCAGGAAAAAGTGTCTGTTAAATTGAAATTCTTGTAGGAATCGATGTAAATTGAGTTTCAGCGTGCCTTTTCAGCACAGACGAGCTTGAGAGGTAGCCCTGAAAATATCTACCTTCAGGAGTAGATATTATCAGGTTTTTCGTATCTGCTCTACACATTCACCTCACTATCTTGATTGCTCTATATCCTTACACAATGCTAGAAATTCACATTTTTGTAAAAAACAAGATTTTTCAACTTCTAGTGGCCCGAAAGCTATTTCTGGTGGCCCCAAACAAAGAAAAACATAACAAATTCTGTTAAATTGGCTTGCCTGATCGGGCCAGTAGAATTTAGTATCAATGAAATTTGGTGGCCCGAAGCTAATTTTTAGTGGCCCCGGGTCAGCGGGCCTATGCTAATTTCGAGCACTGCCTTACATATGAATGTGCCAAACAGTTTGTATACTTATTCCACTCATTATTTGTATATATAGCTGGTACTGATTGTCTTTAAAAAATAAATTATGCAATTTGCACTTATCTTACCATCTTGCTTGCTCTGTATTATTCCTTACAATATGATATGAACGTGGCAAACAGTTGCAAACATGTATTTCCTCGCATTTTATGCCAAGCTGGTAATGATTAAGGAAGGAAACGCTGGAATTTCAGCTTGTTGTTACTGATAAGTGCTGAATTCCTGTCACTTCAAGTGGTATATTTCCTTTTGGATATCACTAATAATGAAAGTAATCAAGGTGTTTGAAACCACTATCAACTGTTTTGACTGAGCGCTGGAGGCTGCCATGTTTTCCAACGGTTTCGTACGAAACATCATCTGAGCGTGCACCATCAAAAGCGGGTTATGTAACCGCTGTTGTGGAAATGTTGCTATGTCAGTGGTTACGTAACCCGCTTTTATTAGTGCACGCTCAGATGACGTTTCGTACGGAACCGTTGGAAAACATGGCAGGCTCCAGTGCTCAGTTAAAGCAGTTGATAGTGGTTTCAAGAACATTGATTATTTCCATTATTAGTGATACCCAAGAGGAAATAAACGACTAGAGATGAGTGGAATTCTGCACTCATCAGTAACAACAATCCAACATTCCAGCGTTTCCTTCCCCTTTAAAGAGAATCTGGGCCACAGGTACACATACTCGCAGAACTGACAAAAGCGCACAACTGCACGTATACACTTTTCTTGCCCCAGAGTGATTGAGTGATTAATGCGGGGGGGGGGGGGGAAAGAAGTAATTTTTGGTCTACTTTTCAAACTTGTCTGCACCAAAATGTTTTTTTGACTTTTCTTTTATTTCTCAGAGAGTTAAATAAATAATAATACTAATACAGTTCTTATAAAGCGCCCTATTTTGCAATTTTCAGGGTAAAATCACCCTGAGCCCCTGTGCATTTTTTTGTTTTACACCAAACAATATGAATTACATGGTATCCAGCATGGCTTAGCGCCCAGACATCTTGTTAACAGTAGACACTGATGATGGAAACATTCTGTACATAGTAACATGTGTACTCATGGTATGGCATGATGAACATTATATCACACTGTATCACCAACCTATAGCTATACTGACCATTGACACATACAACACACGCACACAAAAAGAAGATTTTTCTAATGGTATGTATTGAATAAGCCTTAAAATTCAGATCTTTGATTTTTGTTAAAAAATAATAATAAGTGATAATGTTTTGTGAACAAAAGTTTCAAATTGCTCTTCAATCATGTAGTTGATTCTTTTCTTGATTAAGATGAAGGTGTCATATACTGTATGTGTTTGTGTGTATCACTTGTTTGGTTAACATGGTCATAAAATATCTTCAGAGGCTTTTTGCCACATTTTCATATCGCCCATCTAATAAGTGCACTCGTCGAAAACTGTGCCTATCATTTTCTACTTGTTGTTTTTGTCATTTTGCCTCTGATGAAGATTCTGCTAGGATCAAAAGCTCAGACCCTCTATTGCCTCTCATTTGATTACACAGGCATCTTTACAGACTTGGATGCAAAGTTTTTAGCAGTCTTTTTCTTCACTCGATTCATGATAACGTATGATGTATACGTTGCGTCAAATATGTGTCTAGATGCATTTTACCACTTTACCACTAAGATCTAAAGCTCAGGCCCTATATTGACTCTCATTTTATTACACATGCATTTTTACAGTAGATAAGAAGTTTCCAGCAGTCTTCACTGTATTCAGGGCTAGACACTAGCACTTGCCCGCTTGCCCGGGGCAAGTAAAACTTGGGTGTCGGGCAAGCATAGTAAAATATAATAAATTGTCTAGTTTGCTCGCCCGATGGGGCAACTAAATACTTGTTCAACTACCGGAGAACCACGTAATTTCAAAACTCATCTAGAAGTAAGAGGGCGAGTAAATTTTGTATTTGGGCAAGTTAAATTTCAAATATATGTTTTTACTTGCCCAAATGGGCTAGTAGAGAAAATTTTTTAGTGTGGAGGCTTGCTGTATTCATATCTGATATCGTGGGTTGAGAAACAGAAGGCCGCTAAGTCATTTTTTGTATTTCAGAGATAATCATGTTTAAAGTATGTGAGCTCTGTAGAAACCCAGTGTAGCTCTCTTTTGTATTTGATGAATATTTCAAAAATGATGAATGATTATTGTCTGAAAATTTAGCATTATAAGAAAGACAAAGATTTGACTATAAAGATGATATCCGTGACTCATTTTCGCTCAAAGATATCTTAACGCCCTTATCACTCACCCGGACGATGTGATACATCTTAAGGTGCGTGTCATGCGCGTACATACGGGACATGATGGATTTGATGAGATTGCACACCAACCATCAACAAACACCAGGGCCCCGTTGCAGAAAGAGATACAATCGATTGTAAGTTGCAATTAATCATAAGTCAGATCACGTGTTCTAGATGTGCAAATCTGATTGGTTGAAACGCATAAATTTTCTGACTTACGATCAATCGTAACTTACAATCGATTGTATCTCTTTCTGCAACGGGGCCCTGGGGCTTATGTTACTATATGTGGTCTCAGACATTCAGTCTCCCAAGTCAAGTCTTAGACCTTTCAAGATGCATGCATACCTGAATGTTGTCCAATACATAGTACATGTGTAAACAGGTCTTTTCAGGACGGGTCCCCAAAATACTTGTTCTGGGGTCTATGGAAAAATCATGTTACCACATTTAAAGTTTTGAAAGGGTTTATCTTACATGAATATGATTTGTTAAAACTTCTTGCTGGGTTATTATCATTCAGTTCAAACAAACGGATACAATCTTGATAAAATCTGTCCCATGCAGAGCAACTATTTAATTGATTACCTTTTATATCTGAATTAAATTGTAATAATGAACGAAACATGTACACAAATCATCAAGTGTATATTTCCAAGCCATGTTTTGATGTACAAATTGAAACTATTAAAATGTGCGCATTTCTTAATATTTATAAGAATGTCATAACATTAGAAGTGAAGTGTTTACATTTCTGATAAAATATAGTCTGTCATATTTCATAATCAAAAGGGGAAAGTCAATCACAAAATGTGTATAATCTAAAATATAGTCTGTAATATTTCATAAACAAAAGAGGAAAATCAATCATGAAGTTTGTATACATTATAATCTAAATAGTTCTGAAGCAGTGTCCTGTACAGCTAGATTCAGCTTATGTTTTGTCATCAACCATGACCGCATACACACATTAATGTAATATTTCCCAATAGCAAAGTGCATTCATACATAGATGAACAGTGAAGCCAATGGAGAAGTCGTATTTGCTTATCCTTTCTTAAAATAAAAGTTACATAAATCACAAGGAAAAGCACAACATCATTGGAATTGTGATCATAGATGTTATTTTTCAAGCAGACCGCGTGACTTTGGGGTTCTGTTTTGCACAGATCTTTAATAAACAAATCGGGATCTAAACAAGTAATGCTGGGAGTCGTATTTCCGGAAAAGTTCCATACATTATAAGGAGAAGCATGACATTGTAATTATTGTTAAAAATATAATTTCTCAGGTAAATCATAGACATTTGACTTTTCAGATTATATTTTGCACTGCATCTTTAATCAACAAAACAAGATATAAACACTGATGGTTCTGTTGCAAAAAAAAGTAATGCCTGAAAAAGTACTTTCTTTGGGGGAAAGTTACATAAGGCACGAGCATGAGCATGACGTTGTGATCACAATAATTATAATAACCATAGTTATAGTATTTCTCAAGCAGAGTGTTTCTGACTACATTGGGATTCTATTTTGCACTGCACCTTTAATCAAGAAAACAAGATATAAGCACTGATGGTTTTGTTGCAAAAAAACCCCCATAACAACAAGTACTGTTCTAAGTAAAGCTACATAAATCACAAGTCAAGGGATGACATTGTAATTATGAAATTGAATGTGAAGTAGAGCATGTGACTTTGGGCTTCTATTTTGCACTACATTTTAGCCCAGAAAACTAGAGATGAATATGGATGGTAATTTCTGAAAAAGTATGAAATATCCTTTCTTGGAGGAAAGGTTATAATGTAGGTTGCAAGGAGAAGCATGACGTTTTAATTATTATTATAGATATCGTTCACAAACAGGGTATAATATATTATATGTTATTTTTTAATTCTATAATTTTGCACTGCATCTTTAATCAACATTTATAACAAGATGTAAACACTGAAGGTTATGTTGCAAAAACATGCAATGCCTGGAGCATGAGGATGTACATGTACTTCATACTACTAAGTGTCTGAGCCAGGATTATTTTTTTTTTAAATTTATTTATTTCCACAAATGGGTGGGATGGCCCTTTCAGCAGAAACTGATTTTCAAAGGGGTCCCATACAATACATAAAAAATACATAGATATTACAAGCATTAACATTTAAAGATATAAATAAGTTAAATATGAATAAAAAAACATATATATATACATACACACAGATATTCAATATAGAGACAAAATACACTAAAAACAAGATTTACAAATAGGTTTATTCAGATTAAAAAAAAAAAAAAAAAAAAGATTAGCCTAAATGGATTCAAGATGAGGAAAGGTTTCACATTAGAGGGATTGACAGTCTGTGTGAAAAATATGATTTGCAATTTAGAATGGTTTATATGAAGAAACTCGACAAGTTACACAATTTTTACCAGATAATTGCGATGAAACCTGCTGAAGAACATCGAACATAATACAAACATGTGTGATATACCTTAAAGTTATTGCATTTAACCCTTCATATGTATTTTGTCATTCCCATCCCCCACTCCAAGGGTGTTTTGGGTAAATTTTGTTTTATATCAGGGACATGTTCTTAGCCGTTATTTGTCATTTAAGGTACATATGACCACAAATAACCCTCACCAGAGAATGATGAATATTCAATTTCTATTATTTCCTTTCCATCCTTGTATAAAAGTCAAATTTAATCACAGAAGGTTTGTACATTGAACAATCACAGAATATTGATGGTTAATGCAGTGTTATATATCTTGTTATTATCTGTTAAATCTAATATCATGGTGATATTTTAATAGACATTTGATATGTAATCTTATGACGAAATGCAGCAAACTCTGTCATGTGATAAATGCTATTAAAAGCAAAAATTAATTGCATGGTGTTTATGGTGTGATTGTATGCAGATGTAGTATGGACAGAAGCATTTCAAGCAAAAATCAATAGTTAGCAAAATTGCAAAGAAAATAGATGTTTTGTTTTTATGATGTGGAAAGAGTTGATTGTTTTGCCAATAAATCAGATTATATACAAATTTAGTTGCATGTAATTTTCAGATTTGTTTCATTTTACTAAGCAAGTCAGTTGATGGCAAAAGGTTTAGAGAGTAATTGCCTTTCATCAAATCACAGAATATTGGTGGTAAATGCGGTTTTAGAAATCTTGCCATTTTCTGTTGCATCAAATATCATGGTGAACCTCGTCAGCTTTTTAGGACAGGGAAAGTAATGCCACATTATCTTGTAGCAAATAAAATCCACAGACTCAAGTAATACGCTGCAGAGTTTGACAATTTTACTTAGAACTCAAGAATTAAGTTACTGCATGTCATATATTTTGCTTACCATTTTATGTGGTGAGTGTACCCAGTGTGTTAGGCTACATTAAAGGACCTATAACGTCTAGATGGCCTAATTTTCACAATTCTGCTCTCTATACGTAATTTTTCCTAAAGAAAAAGAATTTGGCAGTCATTTCTCATGAAATCAATCAATTTTGGGGTAATTAGTAAATATCTAATTGTCCTGGGAACGCCCCTTTTAAATCGCCAAAATGTGATGTCATCTTAAGTACGGACTAATGAACTAAATTCTGTAGATGACGCGTCATGACGTATGCTAATGAATTGTCAATCACGCTGCCGATTCTGGACCCTAAATGTGGGTGGGGCGTAAACTGGCTGTTAAATGAGATTTGGCATCAGAAAATCAGTCTTAAATCACTACTGCGTTTATTTTCATGGATTTTTTTTCGGCAGATCTATTTTACAAGTCATCAACTATGGAATAAGTGCTAAAGTATGTTGTATTCTTTAGGTCCTTTAAACATTTTCTTGCACGCAACATCTTAATTGATACCCTTAATATTTTCACACGTAACACAAAAAGGCAGCTGTTAGCAGTACAATGTCCAGTACTTCATTGTATGCTAAATGTATTGTAGACACTTTAAAAAAAAAATTATTGAGAACTTCATAATCGGTGTGGTTTGATTCAATATCTGAATACATCCACAAACAAAAATTAGCATACAATGAAGCAAACTATGTTAAAATGAAAGAGTGTAATAAGGAAGTTTAAGTGTAAGAAAATGTTTCATGTAGCAGACTTTAATTACACTGGGTGTAATATAATGTGTTTTTAACCTCCCTGATGGATTACCAGTTTGCAAGAAAATGAAATACATCTTGTTTTTGCTCTTAGGCAGTCAGATGCAAATGAATTAAGTTGAGTTTTGAATCCAAAATGAAGTCAATTGTTAATCCAAGTTGATTTTCTTACTTCGATATTCAACGTTTAAGAGGAAATAGTAATTTTTCACATGCAAAACCCGACAAAGGGCTGGTAAAATATGCATTTCTGATATGTAGTCTGATATGTCCACTGAGTGATGTTTGAAAGTTGATGATAATTGAATGTCATGGTCAAATAATGAGTGAACATGCTAAGTGCTATTTGCTGACTCTACCGTAGTAGGTTTGTAGACAGTAAAACAATCCCCACTATTTAAAAACATAAATCACTAATGAAGTGGAAATTTGAAGAAAAAAGTGGTTTCATACTTCACTTGTTAGTAAGAGGAAATCAGCAAGGCATGAAACTAGAAAAAACTAGAAACTAAACCACTAGAGTTGTAAAGTTGCAAACGAGTTTGGTTGACAGAATTACAAACCATATTTTATACAGTATATCAGGATATGCAAAGAAGTTCACAAAGTTGGTAGCTGAAATGTTGAGGGCAACAGTGTCTAGTATGTAATTCTAATTTGCTAAGAGGAATTTCTGTACTGTACACGATATCAAGTTCAGATTGAACAAGCTATTGTGTAATAATACTTTAGTTAAAACCCTGAGTAGAAGATAGCTACATCACTGTACATAATGCATTTCAAAGTACAGTCAGACCTGCCTATGAAGAACAAACACAGGAGAAAGAGAAAGTAGTCTTTCGAAACAGGTGTTTTAAATGGATTCATTTAAACGCAAACTGCTCTTGAGGGAGTGCTTTTATTAACATATTTAGGACTGTTTGATTTTGCTATAACACGTATTCTCCATAGACCCCAGCCCGAGTATTTTGGGACCAGTCCTGAAGGGGTCAAAAAGTGGTTGCTTGACTGTATCAAATAAGGCCTAGAGACTCTATCACAAAATGGCCTTATTTTTTATAAACAATGATTGAAAAGTAGGAACACTATTTCTGATTCATTATGCATATTATTAGAAGTAAAACAAAAAGTAAAAACAAATAATTTGTAGTCCTGTCTAAATAACAATAATAATTTTCAATTTTGAGCGCTTTATTACAGTTTGAAGTCTCAAAGCGCTCGGAGCATTATTACCTTGGCTTTTCGCCAAGCAGCCTTATTCAAGTGCTCAAGCATTTCAACAAATAAATTCTGCAAAGTACCCATTTACTTTACCTGGGTTGAGAGCAGCAAATGTGGATAAAGTGTCTTGCTGAAGGACACACGTGCTGCGGCAGGGGGAATTGAACCCACGACCTTCATATTTAAATGGCAGAATATTGTTTAGTCCAGTAAGAGCTGTAAAGGCTTCTTATTCCATTACTGTTAACAGGTACATGTAAGATTGGAGTTTTAATATTTCTTAGGATCCATATTTACAATGTAGATCTATAAAACCCATTGTTATTTTCTTATAGCATGTAACGGAAGCTGCCTGTAGCCAAAACAATTGGAAATCCTACAAGTGGAACTTGTGATCAATTTAAAAAACCCATCAATGTGAAAATGGTTTTCCCCTACTCCCTTCCCTTGGGACATTTATGTAGAGCAATCAAGTATCGTTTCTAGTACTCAATATTTCAAATTGAGGTGAGTTGCATTCCCCGGAAAAAGCTATCCCCTCTAGGCTCCTTCTCTTGATATGTAAATCACCAGTAAAGAGATGTTTGATCTTCTTTTCTATAGCTTCAGGTCAAGATTGAAGATTGTCCTGCTCTCCACTTTTGTTTCTTAATGTATGACCAGTAACAAAATACAAGTTCTTTTACTTAAAGTGAAACCAGTAAAGTGTCTAACTCCACGAAAATTACTTGGAGCTTCCACATTTCTCTTATACCGTGTTGTTTGGCTTATGGTAAGAGAAGAATAAAATAGGGTTAGATTTTTTTTAATGCTTCTTTAGTATGACGATATCTATCATTGATAATCATTCAGCTCAAGAGCGTTAATGAACGGTCGTAAACCTCATACACGTTATACAGTAATTCGTTGCAAAAGCCGACGCAAATTTTTGCTTTTTTAACCAGGAAAGCAGTGTTCTTTTTCAATGAAACTTTCACATATCATTCGGACATATCTTACAATGATTTTGGTATAGGATTGAAGTCTCACATGTAATTTTGGGCAATATCTGACACTTTACAGGTGCACCTTTAATATTTATTGTGTTGTAGTTTTTTGATAGAATGGAAACCTTCCCATTAAATATTTTGTGTATGGAGATACATGTAGCAGGTATAATGTATAGAAACAAATTAGATAAGAGGTAACAAACACCACTGCTCTCCATTCTGACCTCTTAATTATCTCTAGTGATAGGTTCTTAAAAGATTGGGAACAATATCATCCTCTTTAAAGTTAAACCATTACCTTCTAGACATAATTGCCATCCATAAGTTTTAATGTATGGTTTAACCAACTTCCCAGAGGCAATGGGTTCAATCTATTGTGCCATTGTAAATGAGTTAGTAAGCAAATAACCTGACCCCTCTGTCACTTTCTTTAGTTTCTAGGTTCTTACAGATTGGGAGCAAAATATCCCCCAACTCTTGACCCATTTCCTCCAAGGCAAATTGGCATTGTGCAAGTTTTAATACAATATTCACCAGGTTCCCATCTATATACATGTATAGGCGATGGATTAAATCTATTGTACCATAGTAAACAAGTTAGTTAAAAACAACCAAACCCCTCTTTTGCTACATCGCTTCATCTTCTCTTGAAGATTGTGATACAAATATCCTCCTAACTCTTAACCCAATATACATGTACCTCCTAGGCAAATTCACAATACTCACCAGGGTCCTATAGGCGATGGGTTAAATCTTTAGTGTTAATAGTATGGAGTTTGTTGACAAATACCACAACCCCTCTTTGGCTAAAATCGCTTCATTTTCTCTTGAAATACTGCTGGTTCTCAAAGATTGGGATTTGTTCCTCCTTTGTAGGTGTCTAAAGCGATTTGGGAATAAATTGGCAGGGTTTTACGCTGGGATCTCCTTCCAACCATGAATCATCTTTTCCTTTGACCTGTGCATTAACCTATGCGCTCCTTCTTTTACACCATTCCCATACGGTTAATGCATGGTCTACTGGATCTAATGGTTAACTGGATCCTAATAGGGAATCCATGGGTTATAAATGTAATTCACCCCAAGTATAAATCCCCTACCAGAGGGGATGTGTGCTGTACGCTTTTAATGGCAAAATACAAAATCGCCCATCAGGGAAAATGGGAAAATAACAGGAGCCTAGAACTTTACCTCATTCTGTCTATTATAGTTTATTTTCCATAGAGTTCATGTGTGCACACTAGGTTTGTGTAGTTGATGGGTTAATTGGACTCCCCTCCCTTGTTCGTATACATGTATTGACATGTGGGTGGAAGTGTGAAACATTATATCTCGCTCATCTTTTTCTGGGAAGCTGAGCCTGCAAAAGCTGCTGCAAATTTAATTGCTTTTTTGATTGAAACTTAACTGGGAAATGGGCCAGGACTCTTGTTTTGTAATTTTAAATTTAAATTGTGTCTTTACAGAATAATGCTTGGCCCATTTAAAATTGAACTTGCGATATAAAGACACATTATGAGGTCTGTGGACGATGTGCAAAGGTGTTACATTGGCAGATTACATAAGTTGCTATCCTCTAGCAATGTCTATGTCTAGCAAATTAACATAAAATATAATTTATGCTCTGCAAGTCTATTACTCTTACATGTACACTATTGGTTGTTGTCACTCACATTCTTCAATATTTGCAACATAGACACGCATGTAAAAGTATTTGTGCAATAAAATTTCACTTACGACGACGACGGTATGTAATAGTTGTAGGAATCAAGCATACCTGTGAATAAATATTGACAGTGTTTGATAAAAAAACGGGTCATCATGACATAGCAACATTTTGTTTCTTTATTATCAGATTAATAGTTATAAGGAGTAATATAAAAAAATATACAGGTACATTTATTATAATTTATGTGTCATCTAAATAAAGGCCTAGTATATTCGAGGCCAGTCCAAAACAGGTTGATACATGGGCATATAATAATATTTTATTATTGTTATTACTATTATATTCACTAGATGCTGCGTTGTTAAAAATTATGATTATCACATGTTCTATTTGTAACGCGGAATAAATGTAAAAGAAATCCAGGTATTTTTTTCATAAATTTATGGGGCCATCAAAATATGAGCTACAGCAATTAAAATAATGAGCATTGAATTATTACCAGATGAAAGAAGGCCTATAAAAATAACACATTCAATATAAAGAGAGAGAATTATATTGATCATTTCATAATGCTAATGTGCAGATATTTTATCTGCACAATCAATAAGATGAACATGACCTCATCAAACAAAGTATGTAACATTATACAGTTGTTAACTGGTGGTGGAGGGAAAAGCACGGAATGTTCCACCCCGAGGGATTTTAATTGCTATTGAGTGAAGAGTAAATAAGTCCCGAGATGTAGTCGAGGGACTTATTTTCTTCACGAAATAGCATTTTAAATCCCGAGGGAACATTCCATGATTTTCCCGACAGCAAAGTTAACAACTGTTTTATCATCTGATTGTCGTAAACAATTGGCCGGTTAACAGGGCATCAGCTGCCATGTAACAGTATACAAATGTTACATGGCAGCTGATACACTGTATTTTACTAAGTCAGGTGATAAATTGACACTGTCTGAGCTGGTATTCAATTGTGCGGATTCACAGCTATTGAAATGGAAATAGCATCCACACTTTTACACACACACACACATATACACACAGACATACATACGTCATATACACACAAACACAGACACACACATGTCATGAAGACACACATAATTATTGCACACTCATACAAACACACATTTGCTTGAAGGGATGGTATCAAGTATTCAAGTAGCTTGCTTTTAATTTGAATTGTAGATCAATATTAGCTCATATTTTATGAGTGTTCAGCAAACAATATTTTGTCGACCATGACAATCGAGTGAGAATGACTGTGTTGAATTTTGACAAGGACTTCAGAAGGGGAACAAGTTCAACCCTTAAAGGTGCATTAACGATTTTACAATTTCAAAATGTGATAGAAAATCATTTAGAAATCATTGTTATATACTGTATTATGTCTTCCCTGAATATTGCAAAGTATATAGCTAATTCTAATGCGAATTGAAAATGTTTAAGTTTATGGGTTTAATTTTATGGCTTGTAGATTGTTGTATGTGTGCTAATTTTCCATGAAAAAGGGCAAAACCAATTAGTAAAGAATGAAATGGGAATAATACCTACTGTGATAAATGGATAGGTTTTGAGACAGTAATGTGCAAAATATTCAATATCTTTTTAAAGTTAGATTCACTCTCCTACATGCCATCTGATTGATTTACCCCCTTTTCTTTGCATTATTCATATGAATGACATTGCTATTTTGACATCAATATTTTTGTATACTTCATTGTGTAAATTTGATATGCATCAGCTACCAAGCTGTTTTAATCAAATTTTGTTCAATAAAACCATTTCAATTCAATTCAATTCAATTACAAAATTGGTAAGCACTTATCATAAAGATTGTGATATGTACACATTGTTTCTTTGTTTAGTGAATTAACCGCAAATTATCCCTTAGACTTTGTAACCTCACTCCCCATGAACTCTCAAGCTGGAAGTCACCCAGTTCTGCATATGGTTGAATGAGAAAGAAAAGGGGGCTTAGTTTGTTTGTACTATTTTTACTGTTGAAATAATGGATGAATATTTAAAACGATTGAAATAATCATTATCTGAAAATTTGGCATCACATAGAGAAAGTTGATGATATGTTGCACTCACTGACATGTGCTGGCATTTAAACTCAATGACTGAGTGAGTGTGTAGTGAGCAGCTCCCTCTATCAGCAAAAGCTGTCAGTGTCTCCCGAGCCAGCTGAAAATACTCCCCTACAGATACCTAGATACTGGCAGCCAAAAGAAAGAAATTGTTTTTCATGTAGGCTCTAGTGTTGTGAGCTCCCTCTATTGGTGAAAGCTGTTTATTTACTCTAAGCTAAATCTATTTTCCCCCTTTTCAAGAAACAGTTATCCCAAATAAAAGAGATGTTTGTTTTTATGTCATGCTTGAAGTGACTATCTCCTGTTACATTTGTTACTCGTAGATGAGTGCTCTCAAGGTCATTACATTTTCCTATGCTTGATCTCTTTTTGGTCAAAGATTTACATTTATTTTAAGATAGAAATAGAAAGAGGATGATATAGAGAGAGACGGTTAGAGGGGGGGGGGGGGGGAGGGAGAAGGAGAGAGTAGAAGAGTGGATACAGGAATAGGGATTGAAAGAGCAAAAGAGAGAGAGAGAGAGAGGGTGAAGGGGGGATGAAAGGAGAAGAAAGAGGTAGACAGGGGAAGAGGGGTAAAGGGTGAGATAGAGATTGGTGGGTGGAGAGGGTTACATGAAGAGAGGGAAAGACTAAGGGAATGGAGATGGCAATAGAGAGGGGAAGGGGAGAGACAGAGAGTGGAGAAATGTGAGTGAGGAGGAGATGCATGTAGGGAAGAAAAGACAGAGAGGGAGAGATATGGGCAGAGGAAGGTAAACGAATGCTTCCCATTGGCCTAGATATGCCGCATTTCCTTGAGATTTCCATTAAGTTTGTTGGAAATGGGTTGATGGCTGTGAAAGCAAATCCATATAGTCATTTTACATGGTGTCGGTATGCAGGGAAAAAAAATGACCGTTTGGCCCCAGGCAGGGACATATATTCATAAGGATTTAGGAATTAATGAAACAAAATAGACAACATGTGTTGTATTATACAGTGCCTGTTCACGTTTTTAAAAATGGAATTCGGTAACATGATATTTGGTTTCTTCAATGAGTTATACATGTATGTATTTGGGCAATGGAATTGGTTTCCCGAAGCCCAGTTGTGGTATTAATGTAGACATACATGTACATATATAATCGTTCAAAGGACCTTATTTAGGAAGCCAACATATTTTTCTATCGCAAATTATGCAAACTAATAAACCACCCTGTTTGTATACCACTTGTGATTCAATAAAGAAAGAAAATGTGTGCTCTTATTTTGAACAAGTATAATTTAGAAATAAAACAATTAGTTGCCTCTATGGCTCTCTTGTGGTGTTAATGCAGACTGTGTACATCATGTATATTATGTAAAATTGGCAGTAATGTAGTTGCCAGTCGCTCACTTGTGGTGTTAATGATCTTGTGCTTGTACAAATAGCATAATTAGGCATTTAAAGGACGTAGATTCAGTTGAGTTACTTGGTCATCACAAAAGCCAATGATGAGCCCCCTTACTTGTGAAAGACTATTGATTCTATAAAGAAAGTCATTGTGCTCTACTTTTGATCTTCAAAGTAAGATTGGCGGGAATATAGTTCCATGTTGCTCACTTGGGGTAGTAATGTACATTAGACTAAGTATATCTAAATAATGCATATATACAACTCAAGTCCAGTTGAGTGATTTTCCCATCACAAATGCCAATGATGAGCCTCCTTGTTATTGTACCACTATTGATTCATTAAATAAAGAGAGGGTCTGCTCTATTTCCGGACACCCATATGTAGAGATTTTCACCTGCAGGGTTGTACTTGATATCTGTATCACCGCTTCAACTGTATGTGAGGGTGGGGAGGGGAGGGGGGGGGGGGGTGGGGTTAAGGAAAGAAGAGTCCAAGAGGAAAAGAGTTAAGAGGGAGAGAGCAACAGGAAGAGATGGAGAGAGCAACAGGAAGAGATGGAGAGTAGAAGAAAGAGGGAGATCGTGAATGAAAGAGGGAGAGAGTACTTGATATCTCTATCAATGCTTCTCCTGTACCAGAATTGATGGGGTGGGGTTAATAAAATAGGTGAGGAAATGAAAGAGATGGATAGTGAAAGAAAAAGGAAAAGAGAGAATGAAAGAGGTAAAGAGAATGAAAGAGGTAGAGAGAAATTGATATCTGTATCAACGCTGTACTGTATCAGGGTGGGGATGGGGTTAAAGAAAGAGGAGAGGGAATGAAAGAGAGGGGGAGTGGAAGACAGAGGAGGAGAATGACTGAAACAGGAAGAGAATTATAAAAGAAAGAAGGGGAAAGTATGTAAAAGTGATAAGAGCTGGAGCAAAGCATAACGAGTGAATGAAAGAGATGAGGGAAAGAGAACAAGAGGGAATGAAAAGAGGGAGAGAAAAGAGGAAAGACATAGATAGTGAAAGAAAGAGGGAGAGAGAGTGAAAGAAGGAAGAAGTAAGTGAAAAAAAGAGACAATGTAGGAGTTACAGAGGGATGAATACAACATACAATACATTGTGTGAAGGAAATGCACAAATAAGAAAGTAGTAGATGGGGAGGAATGGAGAGAGAGAGAAAGGAAGAGGAAGACAAAGAAGGAAAAAGATGAGAGACAGAAAGTGAGAGTATGCTGGAGAGATGTAAAGAAAAATCGAAATAAGAGACAGAATGGAAAAAAAACAAATCAAAAAGAGAATCAATTATGGAAGGAAAAGGGGCATACAAAACTTTAATTGCATACTCTTTTGTTTTTATTGTAGAAATGCTTATATCCATAACTCATGTGCTTTGCACATTCCATTCTACATTCTCTATATAAATAGGTTACAATGTTTTATTTGAAGGCAGCGAAAGGTCATAATATAATTGGACTGTCTGCGTGTACTGTATGTTATAGATCTTGGTATATTTATGGTCTCGACAAATCTTGGGCTGGATGTTAAGGAGATGTAAGGAGATGTAAAGAGATGTTATACAAAAATAAATGTTGGCAAATTCTTCACGTATTTAGTCCTAATCACAAAGAGGAGATGCTAAATACATTAAGATATTGGCAGAAATTAACTTGTAAAGCAGATTCTCTTGCAGGGAAAAAATTAATATTTTTATTTCGGGGGCTCCCTATCTAATTTTATGGAAGTTTTTCAGGGGGCTACTTTTCCAACTTTCGGGGCTACAAATTTCCGGGGCTCTTTTTTCGAATTTTATGGGCTACTATTAAGCTCTAATGCTGTAAGTGATCAATGGATTGGCATTCGATCACGATCCGATCATTCCGATTTCGAAAAATGCAGAAAAATGAGGTAGGTTTTTTTTTTCGGGGGCTCTTTTTGGCATTTCGGGGGCGAATTCGCCCGCCGCCCCCGTGTATTTTCCCCCCTGTTCTCTTGTGTTTTGATATATGAGTTGTTGAGGACTATAGTTATGCAAATACATATTTTACATGTGCACATACTTGATATTAATTAATGCAGTATGTGCAGTTTGGCATGTAAAGCAAGGCAGCATACGTGTATATGATGGTCTGTGCACAAAGCAATGAAAGGGTTAATTTTCCATGGACAAAAATCACGTTATAGCATTTATAAATGATAATTTATGGAGGATTTGTAAAATAGGGCCAGAAAAGATGCACCTGCAACAGATATCGGTCAGGAAAAGGTGTTTTCAAATTTTTTTTTTTTTTTTAACCCATTACATACAGGAACTTGGTGGACTCAAAAATATTGACTCTGGGGAATTGCAAAATCTAGTAGGGCACTGGTTAACCCCTTGACTACGGGAACCGGGTGGGTTGTGTACAAAGTCAGAAACTGGAAGGGAACGGGTTAACAGTATCGTTGTCATAATTTACATGCAATTAATCTGTGGCGTTTTATCTGCATGGTATTGGTGGTGCACTATCAGGAGTAATAATAGTACTGGGAATTATTTGCAGTTAATAAGTTCACATCTTCTGTTGATAAGCTTGCATTTTCCAAAATTTGTTATATTGATTTTTCTTAGAAACTTTCATTATCGTCTGCTGCATCAATATAGTGATCAAGATGGTAACAGCATGTGATAACCTTGCGTCCTTCATGAAATGTTATCTGCTAAATTCCTAGATAAATGCAGGAATGAATTAAACATTTTAGGGGGCTACTTTTTCAATCTGATGGATATCACAAAACATTTCACATAATAACCTAGATGGTAACTTTAGGGGCTACCTACTGATTTCAGGGGGCTTTTTTGAAAATTAGGGGGCAAAGTCGCCCTCAGCCCCCGTATATATCCTACCCTGTCCTAGATATATTTCTTCATAAGCGTATACATGAACGCAACAGTTGCATTTGCATTGGAATGAAAAACGATACCTTTCTGTCCATATTATGCTCTTGGAGTTCTCGGAATTATGAATTTAGATCTATTTTTTTAAGGCGAGGAATTCTAAGAGAACGATCATATGGGGAATTGTAAGGTGTATTATTAAATCAGTAAGTTGATATCTTCTCTGGATAAGGTATGAATGCAATTTTGTATGCAATTTTTTTCAAGTGTGACACCTAAATGTTAGTACTTTCTTGTTTCATAAATGAGAGAGAGAGAGAGAGAGTAACCTGATAGCCTTACAGGCTTTAAAAACTTACATACTTATATCTGTGACAGATTTTTATCAAAGTACTCCATGTATTTATACATTGCAACAATTGTATTTGCATTAAAGAGATTATACTGATCTGTCCATATGATTTCCTAGAAATATTGAGTTTGAAATGTGCATTTTATTATTAGGAATCATATTTATATTTATAAGCCAACGTAAAAAAACAACAATCATACTGGCAATGTTTGGTTAGTATTTGGTATTTGGTGCAGGATTTTGTTAGTAAGTCGATATCTACTCTAGATAAGCCTTGCATGAATTTCATGCAATGGCACTGAGATCTCATCAAATGTAACCATATTCCAATATATAACATAATACGTGTGGTTTGCGGTTGCACCATAGTAAGAGCAAACCGCATACCATATGTATTATCTACACCACCATGGAAACCGATACTTACAAGCAAAATATATATATATGTTATTCAGTAAGCATATTGAAAGCAGGTATTGGTAATCTTAATTCATGTGAAGCATTTGAATACAAATAACCTGGACAGACAGACCACTTGCTTATAATCAATCGTTTTGCAGTCATTAGGCTATTTTTAAAAAAGACCATAGACCCCAGCATATCATGTCTCGGGTATTGCTGTTGCCAGTTCGTACATGTGCATGCATGCACCTCATTTTTGACCCTCCTTTCTAATAAAAAGATGTCCTTTCCGTACCTGGGACATGTAGATTAATCAACCTTAAAAACTGACCTCTCCCGGATGAATTACTCATGAATAGAGAAGTCAGGTGGTGGTTAAAAACACACCCTGGACAGCAATCAATGCCACACACAATTGGGCACACACCTGAAATGTAGAGTGAGCTTCATGCCTTTCTGTTCTTTGTATGTTTTTTTTATAATTATTATTTTTGTATTTATGTCTCATTTAATTAGTATATCTTATTATATAGGTACACCTGTATTATAATAATAAAGACCACAGAAGGGAGATGAGAAAATTAGTCTTATACACCAGAGGGGTTTGCAGGAGGTCTGTTAATGCAGGTGGTTGCTAATTCAGGTTTGGCTCTCTTTATGATCATGTCTATACTTTCAAAATGTAGGGATCATAGATTCTAATCCATTAGATTATTATATATTTATGAGCATATTTTTGACAACACAGATTTGTCATGTTTAATGAGATCAGAGGATCTAATCCATTGGATTATTATATATTTATGAGCAAATTTTTGACAACACAGATTTGTCATGTTTAATGAGATCAGAGGATCTAATCCATTGGATTATTATATATTTATGAGCATATTTTTGACAACACAGATTTGTCATGTTTAATGAGATCACAGGTTCTAATCCATTGGATTATTAGAAATTTATGAGCATATTTTTGACAGCAACTCCTTCAGATTTGTCATATTTAATGAGATTTTACGAGTGACCAGTCATGCGAGTAATATCTTCCCATCCTTCCAATGTCCAACGACGTGGTGAACACTCATCACATCAGCTTTAGTAGGATTTAAAATATGCTTATTTCACGCTTTAACAGCCAGAGTCGTTGAAGCATTCTAAATGGATTCCATGCGCCCCGAGGCAGTTAACGCTTGCCACCAAAATCTCTTTACTCACATTTGCGCACCTTCAAATATAAGCCCCATCATTGGCTTATATCTTAAAATAGTGTGCCTTTTTTTTATAGGGTTACTTTGGGGAGATTAAATCTAAAGGAATTATGTTTTGTTTAGGATTTTGCCCTATTATTTTCATCTTACTACAAGTACATGATAAAACATACCCTTTTAAAGGAAATGTTGTGGATTATGTTGTAGTTAATGTTTTAGGTAGTTTTTTTTCCTCGTAGGGTTACTAATGTTTAAGGTATTGATTTGGTATTTGAATAGTGATACATCCCTTCAAATATTCTGTGTACACATGCTACGTGTAATTGAAGTATAAATAGGATTGATTGTTAAAGGTCAAGATGTTGGTACAGAACTGAATTCAACTGGAAACATTTCACAGGGTTTATTAAAAAAACGCATACCTCTCACTCGCAGGTTCCTGAATTGAATGGAAATTAAAATGCGAGTTGCGCCCGGGTTTGCGATACGTCCCCTAGACCTTAGGGCCATGCAAGCATGCTGCAATTACAGTGGAATTCATCGCCTCTGAAATGCAAATGTACAAGTTGCGTTGCACGGAAAAACCTACACATGATAATGGTTGTTATTTTTTCATTTTGTTAGGAGGCCGATCAGGCGAGCAGGTCTGAGTTACATAGAGATGTTGCCGGAGAACCGGATGGGTAACCGAGTAGTGCTCAGAGGGGCTCCATCGTATCTGCAGGTTTTGTTCTTGGGGCCCTTTTCCCTCATTCAGTCAGTGTTAGTGTTAAGAGTAATGGGAGAAAGAGGTGGGAAGGTGGGAGTGTGATGAGGATTGAGTGGAGGGTGGGTGGGGCGGGGGGGGGGGGAGGGGAAATAACAGAGTGAATATACAGTAAGACGATATACAGAAGATGAAGCTATAGCAGGAGAATCAGGGGGGCTCCAAAGGATCAGAAGGTTTTATTGTTCGAGCCCATTTCCCTCATTCAAGGGCAAGGGGGGGGGGGGGGGGGGGCTTCAGGGGAGTTAGAGAGTAAATATGAGAGGGAAGAGAAAAATGAAAAGAATAGAGGCGTGGATAAATATTGAGAGGTTAAAGTAGGAAGATCTTTTAATTCAGTTGTTCTCCAGTGTTAATGCATGTAGACACGACTGGAGAGGGAGACAGCGCTGGAAAGAGGGGGCAAAGGAGTAATTGTGAAAATGGTATGTGATGAAGGGAGTGGGTGGTATGAAATACACGTGTTTGGAGATGGCAAAAGAACAGGGGCTTCTGTTTTTTTCACGGGGGTGCATCTTTTATTCAGTCATGAGCCATTGTGTGAGTGAGAGAAATCAGGAGGTAAGGAAAGAAGGAGAGAGAGAATGATTGAGATGGGTAAAAAGAAAGTCATAGATTAGAGGGAGATTCAGATGGAAAAAATAAAATAGCGGGAGAAAGAGATTGAGATGATTTTAAACAAAATTCTATGAAGGGAGATACATACAATAAAGAATGTGAGCAAATAAAATGAGTGACAGAAGCGGAAGGGAATACATGAGAAACATGAAATGATAAACTAAAAATATGGTTTCGAGAACTAGAGAGAAAGTGGGAGAGAGGGTGAGAAAGAGCCAATAAAAGGACGGAAATGGAATAGGAAGATATATATATGACAAGTGCATTTCATTTGTTATTGTAAAATCCCCTCCTCCTTCCCTCATCCTCTCCGAGTTTGAATTATTAGTTGAGTGAGTGAAGAATTGATCAAGGACAGAAGTGCATAGATTATTGATTGTAACTTAATGCATTTATCTCTTGCTGAAAATCCCCCACCAGACCTACTGTATTGCCTTATTTTGCTTGGCTTGGCTGAAAACCAGAGGTGAAAATACAGTCAAACCTGTGCATAGTGACCACCTATTCATATGAGATGGGGAATGTGGCCACTGTAGCCAGGTGGCTTCTAATGAAATGACAGGTTCTGTAACATTGTAATTCCATGCAAGGGATTTCTTCTGGTGGCCACTATAGTGAGGTTTGCTGCTTAAGACAGGTGGCCCCTCAGACAGGTATGACTGTACAAGGTGATTGAAACACCAGCATTTGCCATTTTGTCTCCTCTATTTTGAATAGTGATTTTTCCCCTCCCGTGAATCCCCTGGACAACGCAGATCTAAGCTCACGCCAAAAATCATTATGAAAGGTTTGTGGGCATACCCTGGTTAATAAGCCCCACACTGCAACCCTGTCTCATGCCATCCTTCACATGCAGACAGCTGGATTAGCATCGACTAGCTATCCCTCAGGGAGTGATTAGTTACAGCTACCCCTGCCATCACATTGGAAGAGTCTTCCCCCTGAGTGGGCTGAATTGAGGCACCGAGAGTGAGTGAAATTCTGTGAGCAGTGAAATTCTGACGGCGTGCACTTTTCTACTACTGCCAAGGATCATACTCCGGGATTGTGGCTTCCTTGCACAAATATTCTTGCCCATGACTGTGATCATACTCTTGGAGTACAGAAATACACCATGAATTTCAGGCTGACTAATTTTCCGGCCAACATGAAGTGGAAGTAGGAGAAATTAAGGAGCCCGTTTTTCTGCAACATTTGTGGGATTTATATATATATTTTGTGAATTACTTTTTTCGGTGATACGATAAATTTGGATTACAACCATGATTCGGCGCAACAGCAGCAAGCTGCGCGTGAATTACGCGCCGGAGCTGGAGACCGCCATCACCCTGGTGGAAAGGGATCCGGAGCTGGGCCCAGAGTTGGACCACGAGCAGGAACAGCAGAAGGACCAAAACCATGATCAGGGCCCACCGGTCCCACCCGGCCACGAAAACAAGCACGAGAACATTACCGAGGAGCATGAGGAGCATGAGGAGCATGAGGAGCGTACGGACGAGGGTTCGTCGGAAACCTCGGACGCGGACACGCTCGGCGACCTGGAATGCCATTCCGGCCAGCCCTCTTACGCTTGCACCTGCAGCAAGTACTGCAAGCCCAATGGGGTGCCCTCCAATAATAACACTGGATCTCCCGAGAAGTTTGGTAAGGGGAAGAGCCAGTGGTCTCGCACCCAGAACTCCAAGAGGCTGCGCATGTTTGTTCCTGGCACGCATGGAGGTGAGCAGGGAAGGTGTTTTTGTTTAATGGGGAAGGGGTAGGGAGGGGGCAAGGGGGTAGGGCTCCTTAGGAGGGGACAGCCTGCGATTTATACAAGTAGGGTTGTGTGTATTTCCTTTCTATTCCGAGGGGGGAGGGGGGGGGGGGCTGTGAGAGGGAGGCAATGGCAATACTTTCCAGAATAGAGGACTCCCCTCTTTATAAGGGAGGTGGGATGCATTTAAAGGCTGACTGCACTTAATTTGATTATTTACATGTAGAATTATGATTTATATATTTTCTGCAGCTTTTACTTCCATTTTTGTTACCAATCATTCTGTATCAAAGTGATTTCCTAAAAAAAATAGAAGGAATCTCTGCAGCTCATTTCTTTTTTAATTTTAAAGAATATAAAAAACCTCTGATTAAACACAAAGGTTCTGTTTTAGGCTAATAAACACGTGTTAGATTTTCATGCAAATATGCAGAGATACATTTCAATCACAAAAGTTAAATGATGTGTGCTCAAGCAATTTGCGCTATTGTTAATTTCAAAATGCAGTGCACTAGTAAAAATCTATGATATATAAATATTTAATTGGAAAATTATTTTTAAAGCAAGATTTTTTATTGAAAGACAGACAAAACATTCATACATATATCGTGCATTTTATCATTGAGTTTTCATTTGAACAAATTAATGCATAGAACGTCTGTGTAAGCTATCAAACAAGATATTACAGCGAGAACACAGCATTAAGCATGCATGAAACATTATCTGTGTAAACTGATCAAATTTACAGCAATCATTTTGATAGTGCTCAGCAAAACTAGTGGATAGGCCATATTTGATGAATGGCACCAAAACAAATTTGTTCAGCCTGGTGTTTCCCTTCTCCCCTCTGCAAAGAATAATTCAATTTTGAAAAATTCAATTCCGCAAATATGACAATCAGTATCCTATATCCATGCCATTTTTATTTCTAATGCAAGGAAAGCTTTGTTTTTATTTCCAACCCAAGGAAATTCCCTTGTCTTAAAAGGTTCTCAAAATTGGCGTGCAATTGCAGGGTAATTGTAATGACCTTTGACGTGGTACTTTATACACATCTTAGAACCGGGGTTTGTGTAACAAACGAGAAACAAATCCTTTGCTATTCAGACCTTTAAAGGGATCTAGTAACATTGTCAAAATCCTAAAAAAATGATGGTGGTTCTCAAATTTGTGTTTGTATCACTGATAGAAGACTGAAGAGTGGCATTGATTTGATTTGAATGTCTCTTTCCTTATACACTCATTTATGTTTGAAGTGTTCAGATTTAATAATATCCATGGGAGAATTTAAACTGTGTACAAAGTTAGTTCAATGAGTTAGCAAATGCCACTTTACATTTTTGCTTATTACTCTGTCATCTATGACATTCATTAATCATGGAATTTTCACACACAACTAATTGGACATGTCAGACCATTCAAATACACATTTTATCAACCCTTTTGTCAGTTTTTGGATATGTCAACAAAGTTACTAGATCCCTTTAAACTCAATATGGTGAAGGGGAAGGATGACATTTAATCAAATTTCTTTCAATGCGCATTTTACTTTGTGGAATCGATATACGTGGAAATATATTAAGATACATAAACCTTCATTTCTTAGTTTAATATTCATTTTGGTTTAGAATGAGCTGCATACAAATATAACCTTCATGAATTTGAAAACAAATAAGTAAAAAGATAAGAGCTTTATATCACAGCAGAAGCTTCATCAGAGCCGATTGATAAATTTTACAGGGAAATAAACATGTACAAATTTGAATGAACTGCATGACCAAACAATCAAAAACACTTTGTCAAGTAGCCTAGAAAGGGGGGGGGGGGGGGGGTAGCGTGGGGGCAGGGAGGATGGAAGAGACACTTCTACTGCTCCTTGCCCCATGGGATTTAACCAACTCTAAAAATACACACATTCACACACTCAATCTCTTTTTTCTTTCAGAATAACATATACCAGGCCATAGTACAAAAATCACAAAAAAAATATTCAATTTGACTGCCTCACTCTTTAAACATCAATAAACATCAGAATTGTTATCACATTACTTCATGTAAATAACAAAAAGGGGTGTCGCATTCTTGTTAACAATTCAATGGTGCAGACTTCACTTGATAGTTGTGAAGGAAAATGGTGATAAAAAGAAAAATAGACAGTTCTACACATAACCCCTCTCTATCTCGTTCTCTTATTTCAAAATAACATTACATCTCAGTCCACCAGACAGAAAAATCTGGTGCACCACAAAATAAATCAAATTTGGCTGTCTCATTATTTTACAGATGACTGGACGTTTGAATCCTTATCACATTATGATGTGTGTAGCACTTGTGTAAACCCTGTTTGGTCTAGTCCCCGCATTATACACATCAACGTACACGCTACACTGTATAACTAAGGTGAATGTGAGAGAGGGAAAAAAAACTCGAGGACAAGAAAATGGAAGAGAGATTGATGAATAATAAGGGGCATATTACTTTTATATTTGAATCAATTTTCCTTGATGTCCATGTCAAATATTTCTGAACAGTTTGAACAAAAAATGTACATAATAATTATATTAACTAATTTAGTTAGAAATTTATATAGCGATGTGTTATACAGTTACACATAATTATACAGAGAAAGCTTTAACTCGTTCAGGACTGTCCCCAAATACTCAGGATGAGGTCCATGATGATTGCATGTTGCATTAAAATCAAATATTCTTAAAAGAAGTAATTAAAAAAAAATTAAATACTGTACATTCCTCATTGTTTATACAAATCATTCTTGTTAGAGGTTTCTGAAGGGTTTAAAGAAATTGATGATGATATTTATTCTAATGGTATATCTGATCTATATAATAATCAAACTCATGACTGTTTGTAATCTACCTATCAGGGGAAAAAATACAAGGGGGCGGCGGGCGAATTCGCCCCTGAAGTCCCAAAAAGAGCCCCCGAAAGTTGGAAAAGTAGCCCCTGAAAACTTCCATAAAATAAGATACGGAGCCCCCAAAATAAAATGCACTCTGAACTCTTCCAAGAAACAGATTTATTTATTTCGTACCTGTCCAATTTATTGGATTCAGTGTGTACGCACACGCATTCCAGCAATATGGTAAGCCAGGTTGGGTAAGCACATGTTAGCTGGAGAAAGGTGCTTTGGATGACGATACAGAGAGAGAGATTGAGGGGAATTAAAGGGAGAGCTCAGTTGTATTCCCCCCTATCTATATCATATCTATATCTATATATATCATATATACATTATATGCTCTCATGAACAAAAGCTGATAAGGCCCGGTAACATATCAACGGATAGCGTAAATTTGAAAAAAAAGTACTGTTACATATGTCTATTAGAAGAGGAAATCGAAAAGGCTCGAAAGGACCACTTATAAGTTGAAAGTGTGTTTGGTTGATTCAGACAAAGTTACTAGATCCCTTTAAGGGATAGAAATATAGATGGAACGTACAAGGTACTACCTTGCTAAAAACGCCTCTTGAAATTGGCCGGGTACGGCCTGGCCCCAATCAATGCCACGAGGATTGACGCAATTGGGGTGCATTTTTTCTTCTTCTATAATTGTACCAAGTTGAATTGAAATACAGCCTGTACTCTTGGGCTTTAATGAAAGTGAAAGAAGATATATATAAAAGAAGAAAAGAAAACAGGATGATAAGAAATGAAAGAAAAAGGGAGAGAGCAAAAGAAACAGAGTCAAGGGTGGTGTGGGGGGGGGGGGGGGGGGGTTAGGAAAGAGAGGAATGGAGAGAGAATGTGATGAGAAAGTAAAGAAAAAGAAAGAAGGTCAGAGGGAAACTATGGGAGTATGAGATACAAAGAAAGGAGAGGTTTATTTCTAATGTAAAGAAAATAGAGATAGAAAGGAGAAAAAAACAAAATAAAAAAGGGATGGGAGAGGGGTGTGGGAGGGAGGAAGAGATACTATAAGATTGAGGAAACAAAAAAAAGGCCCCAAAAAAAAATTTGTTTGATTGGCGTAACGGGCAACCAAAAATTAGGGTAGGTCGGTCGGGATTTTTTAAAAAACTTTTTTTTATATGCAGATATGCATGCTGGCCCTGGCCGGCGGCATAAACATTGTACATGCATGCGCTGCATAGGTACCGCGGGGTATTCGGTACCGCGTATACGTACGGTACATTGCATGTACTGTATACAGTATATTCGCGCCTTCATCGCCTCGCGGGGAAAAAGCGATATCGCAACACTCCCGGGTTTTTAGTGCAGCAAATATATTGATCGCAAATGCAGCGCGATACTCAGGCGATAGCAATTTTTTCGCTTCGATATACACAACGATACATAACGATATTGATCGCAATCGGCAAAAACATCTAGGGTCGGCGGTATTTTTAGGGACGGGCGGGTTACGCCAATCCAACAATTTATTTTTTATGGCCTAATGACGCTTTGTTTATTGCAGACACATGCATGTGGAGGAATGTGCGTCCTGTAATTTGTTTGTAAAAATATGTTTGTCATTTCTGCGCTGGAAGAAAATTGAGGGAATTGGTCTGACCTTGGGATTGAAGAAAAAAGTAATATTATGTAGATGCAAGGATGCAAGGATGCTTGAATTGCAGATCACTGCATATGATGATGTTGACACTGTCACACAAGTTCAACATTGAAGAAGCGGAAGACATTAACATTAACTCGTTCAAGAGGATTTAAATTGGTATGATATGCTTTCTCCATAGACCATGCTTTTGTGTGGGTAGACAGCATGGTATAACATGCTTTTTTCCATAGACAGTAGCCTGAGTATTTTGGGGACCTGTCCTAGATGAGTGTAAGAGAAACTAGAGAAAAATATGATTATTAATGAACTGACAAATTGTCTTTGAAAGATTAGGATCACAGAATTGAGTTTGTTTACACATGTTGTGTCTGAATAACATGTATTTGAGGAGGTAGCCAGCTGTGTTAGTGTCGGCATGTTTTTGTGTTAACTCATTGAAGACAATTTGATGTTGGTACATTCAGAATTTATAACCAAGTTATATGATCAGTAATATGATCATAGCTTGACGCACCTTTAGGCTTGTCCAAGTTTCACTTACCCAGGTAAAAAGAGTTATTGGATGCAAATAACAATATCTCTTTCAAAAGGCATTCATACCCTTTTCAAATATTTAATGGCAGTGGTGATATTTAATCATGCATTACCTCTGTCTCTCACATAATGATGTTTTCCATCAACATGTATACAAATATCTGGGGGTGTATTCTGAAAACAATTTTAAGTTAAAATTTATTGTATTTACGTCATATAGACATCACTAAAATATATTTTAGCAAATCGCTATTCCTTAAGTACAGTTTGATATTTTAGTGACGTAGATATGATGTAGATACAATACATTTTAACTTAAAATCGTTTTCAGAATACACCCCCTGGTCCTATATATTACATTAGTACTACATTCATGATGTATTTCTGTTTTAACCCATACCTCATGTATTTATAGACAATGTATCAGAGATAAAACAACAAATTTATTCAGTAATTTGAAATTCATGATTTGATCTGTGGTGCGTTTCAAGTATTTCAATCTTTTGTGAGTTTCAGATTAGAAATATAGATCTAAAAATCAGTTATCTAATTAAAATGAAGAAGAAAAAAATCATCACACAATCTCACCCTTTCTACATAAACATTTGCTAGACATCGCATCCAACAAAATATATATATCTATATTAAAAAAAGAATCCTTGTATTGCACATTAAAGATATATATCTTGCTTGAGAGGCGATGACATTCATATCGCTGGAGATCTCTCTTATTAATTTCCCATACAATACAATAACAAGTTATTACATGATCTTACTTTTTCGACACAAACATTTGCGCTAGACAATGTTGATTGCATCCATCTCCACCAAAATATACATCTTTTTGATTCAAATGAGAATCCACCATTAGCCATAGATGCCTTGTATTGCGCATTAAAGATTCATCTTCCGTGAAAGGCGATGAAATTCATATCGCTGCAGATCTCTCTTATTAATTTCCTGTTAGACGGTTTTGGTCGTTTGGTCACTATGCACAGGCTTGACTGTATTTAGAATAAACCAGCATCATTTCTTCTTTGATGTTAAAGGGATAGTTGAGTTCTGGTAAGGAGAGTACAGTTTTAGTGAAACTGAATTTTAGTAACCAAAACCTGCATCATTACATTACAAACTAATAGTTATAACTAGAAAGGAACACAACATTACAAATGACGTAGTAAAGATCATGTTATCATTCAAAAAGAGCCGTTAAAACGTAAGAGGGCGCTCTCTAAACACTCATCGGTTTCAACCATTTTGAATAAAATATTGTGCATGTGATGCTTTGTTGAAATAGTGATTAGATAGATAAATAACCAACAACTATTTAAATACCTATTTTGTAACTTTTTGAAAAGAGGAAGCATTTTTTTGAATTTTTAACGGCTGGTTCAAAATTCTCTAATAAACCCGGGGCCCCGGGTTTATTACAAATTGTTATATTTATGGATATTTCAGCCGTTTCTGAACCGATTTTGATCAAACAAAGATGATTTTATTGTTTAAATATTATGCTCTTTCAAATTTTACACTCAGTTTTTCATTACCTCACAAACCAATTAAGTAGTCTAGCGCCCTCTCTACCAAAACTCAACTTTCCCTTTAACCAAAACGGTTTGCAGCTACATGGATATAGAAACACATTTGACTGAAAAAGGTCGGTTATGATATGAAAGGTAAACCTTTTGATTACATCTCTAGTGATTAATTGTATGATGTCTCTGCCTCGTTTCACTTGCAGATGTAATTGGTTTTTATCAAGCAGTCTATCAGTTGAGAACAATAAGGGCGCTAAGCCACTTGTTGTTCCATTTGTTGTTCTTCACTTGTTGTTCCATTTGTTGTTGTTCAAAGATAATCATGTTAAACGATCAGGAGCTTTAAATCTAAGCCTAATTTAACTCTTTTATTTTTGATAAACATTTCCAGATTAGAAATAAATATCTGAAAATTTGGCATCAAATAGACTTAAGGAGTGGTCACATTGGACACGACTCCCCACGACTAGACCCACGAATGCAGTACGTATTGG